>JAUTCZ010049835.1:0-19879 GCA_032273805.1 Melanodrymia brightae | reverse complement strand
GTACAACTTTTGAATGGCCCGCAACCGAATTTTGTTTTAAAAAAAACCTTTCTTAAATTGCACTTTAAATTTTCGGTGATAAGATTTTGACTTGCCCGAGGCTATTTTGAGTAGCCATGGGCGACCGTAAAGTGCACACCCTGCTGTACCTTATTAAATAAGACACTATTTATATTTGTAATTTTTAACAGTTAACCTGTTTTTGAAGGGCTGGCATAAAGTTTGCCAAAAGTTTATTCCAGGAGTGCAATAATGCCAAAATGACATACTTTAACATTTGACTGCTTTTAATATGCCTATGATAGTTGTATTTTACCTAACATCACAATATGTATATGATTTTTGTGTAGCATATTTGCACCAAAGAAAATAACTGGTATTAACTTCATGTTTGAGATTTGTGTTGGCCATTACCAAGGACAGTTGATGTTGTGACACTTGTCTGTGATCTGGCCGTATATAAATTCATTTCTTCATTTATCAACCTCAGAAGACTGTTGTTGGTTTGTAGATCTGGAACACAGTAGCGCACCGTACTGTAAACAACGTGTATTTACTGAATATATATGCTGTGACATCAAACTAACTAGTTAGATATTGACAAATGATTCTTGACTTTGTATATATAAACAAAATAATACTTTTGAATGTAGAATTCCATGCTTATCCTCGAATTGAAGTCTTATTCATTCAAGATGTAATATGTTTTTTTACAGGCTCAGAATATAAAGAATTTCAAATCGCAGAGATGGCAGATGTTGCTCAACTTCTCCAGTCAGCGCAGACTTCTTCTTACGGGTACCCCTCTTCAGAACAGCTTGATGGAGCTGTGGTCTTTGATGCATTTCCTTATGCCACATGTCTTTCAATCACACAAGGAATTCAAGGAATGGTTCTCAAACCCTCTTACTGGAATGGTAGAGGGTAGCCAAGACTATAATGACGGCCTCGTCAAGCGTCTACACAAAGTAATATTTGTCTCCAAGCATTTACATTAATAAATTCACTTAAAGCCTTGTTGCCAAAATTATTTAGCGCTAGCCATTACAGGCGAAAAATCCAGCCAGATGTATGAAAGTTCATTTGTTAACCTATCGTATGACGACTTATAGTTATACAGCAAAGGGAAGCCATTAAAAATGTCTTATTTTTTAGAGCCTTTAACAACAACAAAAAAAGTAAAAATTTAACCAGTAGGCTAAGAGTATTTATGCAAGTTGTGGCTGTTTGTGAGATATGGCAGTTGTTATGATGAAATATGATTTGTAATCCTAAAAATAAAATTATAGTACTTGCACGGCCAATATTTACTAAATTTGGAAAATGATGTGTAGCATATGTTTTTAGCATTATCGAAAGATAATTGCACTTGTAATTTACTGCTTTGATCGTTGATATATTAAAATATAAAATGAGCACAAATTTGATTGTGTTAATAAATAATAAAACAATCAATTTTATTGTGCTTTCCAGGTATTACGGCCATTTCTTCTGCGCCGGTTAAAAGATGATGTTGAGAAACAGATGCCAAAAAAGTTTGAACATGTTGTTATGTGCAGATTATCCAAGCGTCAACGTTTCCTGTATGATGAGTTCATGTCACAAACCAAGTATGTTTTTATCATCTGGAAATTAATTTTTACCAATTCATCAAATAAAAATATTTGGTCACCATTTTTCATATAATATGTTAATATGTTAATATATCACTGACCACTTTGAGCTTGGGTATTCAAATGATGGCCACAAATTCTAGTGTTGAAATGATAACCACAGATCATGGCCATTAGGGAATGTTTAGTTGAAACAGGATTCAAGTGGATTACACTCAAAACACAAAAGAAAACATGTCCAGCTAGCAATCCAAACGATATCCTATATAGCCTTCCAGAAATGTTAGTAATCATAATTAGTGTGCTGTCCAAATGCACATAATATAATTTTTTCAATATCGCATGGCCACTTGGTCCATGATTTAAAATCAGCACTTCCACAAAATAGCCAGATGAAGGCTACATTTGGGATTTATACTAAACTCATTTATTACAATTCATTTCAGAACTAGAGAAACTCTTGCCACCGGACACTTTATGAGTGTGATCAATGTGCTGATGCAACTACGAAAAGTGTGCAACCACCCTAATTTATTTGACCCCCGCCCAATAATCTCACCTTTCCAGATGGAAGGCATTGTACACAGAACGGCATCATTAGTGTTAAGAGCTTTGGAATACGATCCATTTCAGGTATGGAAAATGTTTAAATTCAAACCGTAAATGGTGAATATTAATCCATTTTAGCTTTTTCGGCAATGTTGCCCAATTTAAATGTAAGTACCCTTTGTTACCTATTACTGCAGGCCTGAGAATAAGGATTTCAACTAATTTCTGAATGTTGTATTTGTTCGTTTCTCTCATTTTATTCTCTAATTAAATCATGGCGAACGGTGCTCCGTTCGCATCGTTAGAGATCGAGGTAATCTCCAGGCAACCTGAATGACCGTTCGCCTCCTATTCTCAGGCCTGTTACAGTAATTCCAAAAATAGCCATTGCAATCGGGGATTTATTGTGGCATTCTACAGTAACAAAAATGGACCTTACCAAAAGCAAATGGCACTAAAATGAATAGGCTAAAAATTACTAACACGGTATATTTGTTTCATAAATTATTTGCCGAATTATAACTAAAATCGTCATAATTTCCCAATTGATGCAATTTCATGGAAGAAATAATCATTTTTAATAGGAACCTTAAATATAAGTTGGTTGGAGGGCTTTTTTTTTCATAGAGAAAAAGCTATACAATTTTAAATATACTTAAATATTTATATGCATACAGCGAAATAAAATCAACTTTGCATTAAAATGATTCTTTACTCATGTTTTCTTTCAGAATGTTGACCTTCATGCTCTGTATCCAAATTTAGCAGAAATGGAGAGTGACATGCCCAGGTTTGTTGCACACAGAGTCAAGAAGCTCCAGACACGTAGCAATTTGATCGAAGAAATAGAAGACCAGCCAGATCCCCCTCCTCGTCCTAAACCGGGAAAGTTGAAACCGCAGAACATCAAAAGTGCTGTGCCAGTAAGTCTGTCCTCAGAAATCATATACTGTATGCCTTGAGCAAGCTCATGGCAATCTAAATCCAGACTTTGAACAACTTTGATCACCTCAGAGTCGAGGTTTCTAGAATATTTCAAAAGTCCTATTCAGTAAATAGATCTAGTTTTTTAGTAGATGTTTTCATTATTGTTGGCAAACTTGTTAAGTATTATACACATCAACATTTGATTTACATTTATTTATACTGAGTGGATGTTTTTTTTTTGATAAGTGATTAGTGTATTTGAAAGGAAGAAAATTATATATACATGTGTAAGGAACATTTTAAATTGCAACATTTTCTATTTCTCATTTCGTTTGTATTTTTTGCAGTCTGGTAGAGCTTCTCCATTTATTCCCATCAGCCAGGCAAGAGCAGCATCTCCATTTCAGGTTATAAAGACAACTACCATTAGTTCCACACCAACAATGTCTGTTCCACAAGCATCGACATCAGTTACTGCAGGTAAGATTTGTTATTAAAAAATTTTGTTTTCTTTTCTATAGTTAGGATTTATTATATGATTCAACCTCAGTCTGCAAATGTATACAAACAATTGTTTTAAAAAATGACTTCGAAGTCTAGAACAATATGTTTGGTTCCGGTTATCTGAATATATCTAGCTTTTTTAAAACAACTTCTATTATCTCTTATATCTTGCTTGGAAACATGCTGTAATTATTATGCAAATACTGAATGCCTGATTGATGTTTGTTGGGTAATAGTTTTTAAAACAGTTTATAATGTTTGTACATATTTTTATTACAGGACCAGTACCGTTGAAGTTCGGTGTTATTGGTCAGCCGTTATCCATTCAGTCCCCAATGCCTGGGTTGTTTAAGGGACCACGTACTACGTTACCTGTATCCATACCAACGCAATCAAAGGTCATTCCTCAGCAACAAATACATGGTCAGTAATATGAAGTTTGTCAAATGTTTATTGAGATTCTGATTACCAGCTTGTTATCTGTGGCCTGTTGGCATGAATATCTCAAAGAGTAAATTCATTTCTTATCCACCGATTTCAGAATACTGAAGTCGGTTAAAAGAACTGAAACAGTGCTTTAAAAATATTTAATCTCCCCCTCATGTCTTGTGATATCATTTATCAGTACTTTTTGATAAAAATCCTTGGCAGTAACAAACTAAATTACTATATAATAGACTAAAATCTATCTTATTATTTATTTGAGTTAAAAATTATTTAGATCAAATTGTCTGCTTCCATCGAGACGGTAGTTAAGTACTTTTTTATTTGCTGTTTTTGGCTTCCTATTGAATTTATAAATGGAAATGCTAATTGCTAAGACACATGGTTAGAGTTTCTGATACTGTGTTTATTAAATGGTAAAAGCTGGAGTTTATAATAGCAAGTTTGACTAATTTTATTATGGTTTACACACTTGGTCGCCCAATTTAACAATAGAAAGGCTATTGGATACATTTTTTACATTTGTAATGTTGACATTGGTCTGAGTAATGCTAATGAGATGATGCACGAATATCGGTTGCCAAATTGCTTCTCGGGTAGAAACTACTGTAATGACAGCGATCACTTTATTGAAGATGTCTTCAATATTGGATATTGAAGACAAGCAATGAAGCACCAACCAATATCTGGAAACTGTTTTAACTACTGTACAGAACCAATTGTTTCTGCTGGAGAAGCAATTTGGTCAGTATCCCATCCTCGAACTGCTTTATGATATAGTTGTATAATATTGTATAAAAATGCATTGTTTAACATCCAGGTTTGATCAGCAGTACTGCCTCACCCATGACATCTCAGCCAATTACAGTTCAGATTCAACAGACTGAGCAGGGAACACGTCTAATGATTCCCACTGGTCAACTTTCACAACTTCCTGGTTTGTTTATTATTAATCTTGTCGTCTTCATCACTTTTATGACATCCAATAACCAATGGGTTTTTTTCGTACTGGGGTCGTTAAACTTCTATGAAGTCTTCATCACCCTTATAATGATGTTTTGTATGTACATAATTTTTCATCTTTGTGCTGAGATATATTTTGACTTACACACTAATGTTTTTCTATATATATTGAAGGAATTTTAAAAAATTAATGTGCATAGCTGAATTTGATTTTTAAAATGTTAATTTTCTTTATTATTTCATAAAATAATACAGATGATTACAAAAATAGTATTACATGAATAATTTTTTATTGAATGCATATATGAACATTGTTACATAATTAGTATATTTATGTAACGTAATGTGTTTTTTAAGATTCATTATATTTCATAGATTATATCAGTTTGCGATGTTTGATTGTTACTTTGTCTTTCAGCTGGTCTAATCCAGATAGTGCAAACATCTAGTGGACAGCAGTTGATAGCTACCTCAACCCCTTCCACACCTGTCCAGCCTGTGATACCAGTTCAAAATACTGCTTCTATTCAGAATAACAATTCTGTTTCCATTAACTCACTAGGTAACAAATTTAGACTTATGTGATTAGAATTATGTCAATTTCAACTGTTTGTTAACATCACTGCACAATTATGGAATTTCATGTTTTAAAATCTAGGCCTCGAAAGTCTAGAAAATTATAATTGTCATAAAAATGTAACTGCCATATTTTGGAACCAGCTAATTTTTTTGTGAGTTTATGTTGATGTTAATGTAGGACAATTTTCTATCGGCCTACCGTAAGTTTTTGTTTTGATTTTCCGTTTTGTTTTAGAAACCCAGAAACAACCTATTCCTGTACTTGAATATATCAACTGATACAAATCGGCTCTTACTATAATAAAGATTGTTGAATGAGAATTTAATTTTGACTTTTTGTTTTGATAACGTCCGTTGATGTAAAAAAGCGATATTATTTATTACAATGGAATAAACAAAGCATAGTTATCGAATTTTAAAAATATGTAAATGTAATGGAATTTCTGATGGGGAAAATTGTTATATTATTGGTAATAAATCCAACATTTCAGCTTTTATCACCACAGTTTGCTGTTGTAATCATTAGTGGTTTTTTTGTTCTTTCAGTGAATGGCCCTGCAGCAACTATATCACAAATTATCGGCACAACTATTACTTCCAATTCGTTGATGTCACAAGTGAAGACTATTCCATCCATTCAGCTTCCAACAAGCAATGTTCTGCCGGCACAGAAACCTGTCATGCGGGTTACACCTATGTCATCAACAATGGGCACATCAGTTCCTGTTGTCCGGACAGTGCCAAGTGTTGTGTCAAGGATTCCACCAGGTACTGCATTTTTTATCATAGGTTTTTAGATACTGGTATTAGTACTTGATTATTTTAAAGAAAATATTCTTGTCCTTTGTCAGTAGATGATTTTGCAAAATATTTATTTCACGTTCTGTATTTCCCATTTGAAAATAACTGCTAATTGTACAATGTTAAAGTGTGTATATATTGTTACTACTTGCAGTCTTATCACAGATCCACAGATCCACATTCACTCCTTGAACCATAGAAGTTATGTTGTCCATTTTCTCTAACTGATGTAAATAATGAACTTATTGATTGTTTCAAATCTCAATCAAATATGGACTAGATTCCCTCATTGAAATATGAAGTTTGTCAAATGTTTGTTGAGATTCTGATTACCAGCTTGTCATCTGTGGCCTGTTGGCATGAATATCTCAAAGAGTAAATTCATTTCTTATCCACCGATTTCAGAATACTGAAGTCGGTTAAAAGAACTGAAACAGTGCTTTAAAAATATTTAATCTCCCCCTCATGTCTTGTGATATCATTTATCAGTACTTGTTGATAAAAATCCTTGGCTTTTACAAACGTACTGATAAATTATATCACAAGACACTAGGGCATATCTTATATAAAGTGTTTAAATAATGGTCATTTGTCTTTTTCAGTTGTAACTACCTCAGTAGAAAAAGATACCAAATTAAGAGAGCAGGACTCCCCTGTTACAAAAATTGTGCCCAACAAAAGTGCTGAAATACAAAAAAAAAAAGTTGAAAGGTTAAAAAGGCAGAAAGAAGAAGAGAAATCGGAATTCTTTTTGGTAGGAAATATATGCATGTCTTGCAGATGTTTGATCATGATTTTCTATTTGGTCAGGCTTATTTGCTACCTGTAGTTCGCAATTATACCATATTATACAAACACCTTATTTTTCAATTGGAATCTTAAATGAATATTTACTTAATGCCACATTTTATTACGTTTGTATAACTACATTGCTTCGGAGGGGGATCTAACTTATTACAACGTCCACATGATGTCAAACGATCGAACTTTGGGTTATCCTCCATTCCACTTGTGGCAATATGTTTATTTTAATACCAATCGGACTTAAATTTTTCGTGTTACCTTTGCACTAAAGATAATTGCAATTGATATTGTTTCAAAATTGTTTTTATTAATACAAACACTGACTATAGCAAACATGATCTATGATATAATTATACTCTGGTGTATCAACATCTCATTTGGCTAGTATAAATAGAATTAGTACATTTTCATAATGCTGAATCTGAAAATATAACCTTATGTTATTTAACTAAGACTTTAATATATAAAATTACCTATGTTTTTTATTTCAGAACTCTTTGAGGACGAAAAAGTGCAAGTATCAAAAGGAAAAGCTGGAATATATAAGTTGGACCAATAAAAAACGCTGTGATGTGATACCTACATATGGACAAGATCTTCATGATGTTGTTAGTGTGTTCAAAAGTTTAAAAAGAACTACTGTTGTGAATAACACGTGGAAAAGCCTTGGACATATCAGATGCCATTGTGCTCATACTGTGAGAAACCCATATCATCCTGACTTCTATTGGACACAGTCCAACTCATTAAAATCACTTGTACATACTCCACAACAGTATTTAACTGAACTCGAAGATGTTCTAAAACGATTTGTGTTTGTTACACCAACTGTAGTTGCCCCACAAATACAGATTGGTGTCAGTCATGTGCATCCCTCTACTAAAACACGAGAGGATAGACTAAAATATGAACTGCGTGAAAAAATTACTCCATTAAATGTTTGTTTGCATAAAATAGAAAGCAAGATGCAAGTGCAATTTCCGGAACTCCGTTTGATACAGTATGACTGTGGTAAGTTATATTATATCGGTTTGCTAATCTTGGTCCATTAGTTGTAGATGGCTGACTTATTTTTTGATGGTCTTTGGGTATGGAGTTTGTTTTTGTTATTTTCCATTTAGGTCTAATGTCAACCGAGACGTGTTCATGAATTTTTTGCATTGATCAATTTTCAAAGCAAACATATTGCTATTTATTGGATTATTTCGTAATTATATTCACGGCAAGGCAGGAATTCTTGAAAAAGTGTGATATGTTGACGCACTTCATGCCATCTTGGAATATTTTCTGCTAGTTTTGGAGTTTTTTAACCACAGTTTGTTCCTGAAAATAATCTATGTACATAGTACATGGACTTTAGGATGGCAGTGCACTCTGCTTTAATGGGCATTTGTTACAAATTTGTAATCCAAATGTTGATGTTAATAATTAATAGAAGTATTCAAATGTTCGATTATATATGTTGATGGATAAGTTTGATTTGTTTTTGTTGCTCCCATAATTATTTTACATTAAATTTTGCAGGAAAATTGCAAACATTAGATGTTTTGCTTCAACAGTTGAAAAGTGGGTCACACAGGGTTCTAATCTTCACACAGATGACAAAAATGTTGGATGTCCTTGAATCTTTTCTTAGTTACCATGGTCATCGTTACGTGAGGCTGGATGGTACAACGAAAGTAGAACAAAGACAGGTTTGTTTTCTGATTTTCTAGAAGTATTTTCAGACCTACATTAAGTTGTTACAGAGTGGAAAATACCAAATAATAAAGTTTGGGTTCGTAGTTCGAGGTGCACCCAACTTAACGGTGCCTGGTCTTCAATTGGTAATCTATGTAATTGGGTTTGCTGTTATAATATTCAGTTTTGTATAGTCAATAAATGCATAACAATATTTTATTTGACCTGGTACCACTTTAGCAAGTACAGTCTTGCTTGAAACATGTATAGGGTACCTGCTAAAATTTTGTGCAAAAACTGGGGTTCTCCCATATAAACATCCGGTTATCTCAGAAATTAGATGAACGAAGTCCCATTTCCTTGACTTAATTTTATGTGTGATGTGTTGTAGTAATATTTATGGTGCACATTAATTGATACGTAGCAGTTTTGAGCACATAATATGTGCTCAAAACTGCTACAAATAACATATTATGTTAACATGGGCTATGGTATTTTATTTGGTATAATGCACCCTTTAACGTCTCCTTTAGCTTTCGTACTATTTTTTCTCTGCAAGCTTGATTAATCAAATAGCTCCATTACCACATTTGAAATTAGTCTTGTGTTGTCTTGATAATGCAGCATACCTAAGAGGTGAAGAGAAGTGTTGATGCTTCCTCAGACATTTGTTTTTTTTACTATTATCATAATTGAAAATTAAAACAATATTATATCCTTTTAAATCTCTAGATCCAAGTGTTTTGTTGATTTTTTTACAGATTTTGATGGACAGATTTAACATGGATCGACGGATCTTTTGTTTTATCTTGTCGACACGTTCTGGTGGACTTGGTGTAAATTTAACTGGAGCTGATACTGTGATATTTTATGATAGTGACTGGAATCCTACAATGGATGCGCAAGCGCAGGATAGGTGTCATCGGATTGGGCAGACTAGAGATGTACATATATACAGGTAATACAATCCACTAAATTGGGAGACATTATGGGCTACTGGACAACCGTGGTGGTTTTAATTTTGACAACTATACACAGCATGATTTTACTTTATAGTTATGCCATCAAAAGTTGTATTAAAGAGTGAAGTTGATGTATTTGTTTTAATTTTTAAGCAAAACATTTTTTAATAATATAGTAAAATAGGTATTCAAATCATACCAGCTCATTCAACCTGGATCAAAATCACTTTCAACTGAATATTTTAAATAACATTGATAAAATGAATGTTTCTACATATTTTGTTGTTTTTGATTTCAGGCTCATAAGCACAATGACTGTAGAAGAAAACATCTTGAAGAAAGCCAATCAGAAGAGGCTTTTAGGAGACCTTGCCATTGAAGGAGGGAACTTTACAACCGCTTTCTTCAAGGAGGTAAACTATGTGTACTTGGTGTCTAATTAGCATGCCCCTGTTTAAAACTAACAATGTGGATGCTGTAAAGGTTAAGCATTCTTCAATGGGTATCTGTATTATATAGTCTGATCCGCTGTAAAACTACCAAACTGGAAGCCGTATCTATTTTAGCATTCTTAATACACCAACATTCCATGAATTCAAATGTTCTTTGGAGCGTGAAGCAGCGCAAGTGTGTCCGCCTGAGGCTGTAAGGATCGATCCTCCTTGGGGGGGGGGGGGGCTGTTTTGGTTATGTCTCCTTCCAACCTGTGATCCATGACTGGTTTATCAAAGGCTGTAGTGTGTGCTATCCTGTCTGGGAAAGACAAATAAAAGATCCCTTGCTATTATTCGAAGAAGAGTAGCCTATATGGCGGCAACAGATTTCGTCTGACCAAATGCCGATATAGTCATGCATTAAACATCCAATAATTACCAATTAATTTTCCATGTATTCCAGTGTTGTCATTAAACAAAGTTTATCTTTTTATCAAATGTTCTTAAAATGTTTCAAGAAGTGCAATACCGTTAATAAAATGAGGATATTGCATTTATATTATATGTAGTAGCAATACATATACATTTATAAGAAGCAATATGTACCATACCATGTATACAATGCTGTTGTCAGTTTATTGAGGAGTCTTCATTGGACACAAAATTGAGCAAACCGGTTAATCCTATATTTCAGAACACCATCAAAGAACTGTTTGAAGAACCCTCTGGTCTTGAAGCTTTAGCCAAAGCAAAGGAACTGAAAGAAAAAGAGAAACTCAAGATGAAAGAAGAACCAAGCGCTCCATCACCCAAAGTAGATGGGTCTGGTGACACTGGTGTGTTGGCTGAATTTGAACAGGTTTGTCTCCGAACGTTGATTTGGTTATTTATGCAGACTTTGGACAAGTTTCTCATTCTATGTTTGCCATAATTATATATCCATTTTCTTGGAATTTTAATTCAAAGTCATGAAATGGTAATTATTAACTAACTATTCATGGAACTTCAACATAAAAAGAATGTTTAATCTTAAATTTCTTTCATCTCTATTAATCAGGGCCTTTAGTGATCATATTAATACAGTACATTTTATATAGCTCTTTATCAAAATTTTAGGAAATGACTTTAAAATGTTCTATAGCAGATGTGTTGTTAAACAAACAAACTTGATCTTTTAAGAGTATTATGTTAATATGTAAGTATAAGTAACAAGCTTGTATTATTATCAGGCACTTTGCAAAGCTGAGGATGAAACAGATGTCATTGCTGCCAAGCTTGTGAAGGCTGAGCAGAAAGCAGAGCTTGCAGAATTTGATGAAACTATTCCTTGGGACGAACGGGAGGCTGAAAGTAAAAAGGATGAAATATCAAAAGTGGAGATGGAGCTCTTGCAGTTGGACAAGGAGGTAAAATCTCAAGTTGGTTTCTCAAGGATATTCCAGAAAATCAACTGTTTGTATTAAAATGTTATGAGTAAACTATTAAAAAATCTGGCTTATATCCACAACCCCCATGCACTCTTTGTTTAATACAAGTATCTTGACTTTCTTAAAACGTCATCAGTGTATCGCACAACTTGGGCACATTTGTAACTAGAATTGGTAACTGGTTGTTTTTTGTTAATGTGGTTCCCTGTCAAAAGATGGATTGGTAACTAAAAATTTATCAATACACGTTCTCAACATAATGAAAAAGATATGCGAAAACTGATATTTGTGGTGAAAATGAGACAATCTGATGCTATATTGAATTTCACTGATCTCTGAAGCTTTAACTGTTGATGACAACTTATTTGAAAGATGATTGTGTGATAATGTAATTCTACATTAATATGATCTTCGTGGTTATTTTCAGTTGTCTCCAATAGAGCGCTATGCAGTTGCTCTGATGGAGGCACAGATGGACCCGGATATGATTGAAGAGCTGGACTTTACAGAAGTGGGTGTTGCATTTATTGCTTTCTTATCAAATAATATATTCACGAATCTTTCGAGAATAAGTGGTTAACATGTTTTAAACTGCATTAATTCGTTGAAGAAGAGTAGTCTATGTAGTGGCAGCAGGTTTCCTCTGTGGCTAAGCGTCGATATAACCATGCATTTGACATCCAATAACCACTGATTAATAATCTGTGTTCCAGAAGTGTCGTTAAACAAACTTTATCTTTATCATTAAATGTTCCATCTTTAATACTTAATTAAAGTTGCATCTGATGTCTTGTGTAAAAATAATTTTAAAATATTTGAAATATGCTTTAAAATGTCTTTTTTCATCCTGGGGTGTCATTAAACATTCATTCATTCATTCTAAAAAAATTGAGTAAATGTTTTACAATTATTAACTGAATGCGATATCATTTATCTCGTTATATTCTGCAATTATAAACGACCACTGATTTGTTTGCAGGGCGACATAGAAGAAGCTAAACAAAATTGGGAGCTAGCTAGATTGAAAATTCTGAAAGAAGAAGAGGAACTTAGGGCTGAAATTGAGGAAGATGAGATGCTGTACACATATTCAAAAGAAGACAGCAATCAGGTGAAAAAGAAGAAAAAGGGTCGTCCAAGGAAACACGTATACACCAGTGATGATGACTATTGTAGTGATACAGAGTCAAAGCGGTCTAGAAAGTTGAAAGCTAGTCATAGGAAAAGGGATGGGCCAGCATCATTAAATACAAAGCCTCAGAAACTGAGGCCAAAATCTGGTGATAGTATACTGTCTGGGGAAGAAAGCTCTGGGTCTAGACGAAGTAGTAGGCTGGCTAGTCCACCCGATAGCAGGCTATCTAGCCCGCCACAATCACCTACCAGAGATGGGTTGAGATCCAGGCAGCCTAGTGGCGGGTCTGGTAAACCCAAGGCTGTTAAAAAGGAATATCGCAAAAGGAATACTAGCTCTGGATCAGCTGCCAAAAGTACTAGTCCTAATGTAACCCAGAGACATATTCTTAATGTACCCACTGTGGCTACCACATCAAAAACCGGGTCGGCCACCACACCAAAAACCTCATTAGCTGGTAAAGCTAAAACTCCCAAATCTTCCACTAAAACTTCTACAGCAACTCCCAAAGTTAAAAGTAATACACAAACCGGTACTAAAACCACACCTGTCCATCCTAAAAAAACTGCACAGAGTAACAAAAGTGCCAAAATCAAAGTGGCTAAACCAATAACACCCATTCAGAAAAATCTAGCTAATAAAATCTTGTCTACACCAGGCAAAAATCTAGAACAGGGGGCCAAGGGGCAGTCTCCAAAAACTACAAATACTGTTATTTCTCCAAGTGTTGCAAAACAATCTCCTCTCTCTCCAAAGGAAAGCAACATCCCTCCTCCATGGTCTAATCCAAATCTCGTTATACGCACCCGCCGAGCTTCACAAAATGAAGCATTTAGATTTGTAAGCAGCCCACCGTGCCAAATGCCAAATTCACCAACTCCTGTTAGAAATGTTATTCAACAAAACAGTCATTCCGTTATACCTTTGCACTGTGTTAGAAGTCAAATTGTTCAACCAGTTCAGACATTACCTTTAACAATCCGAGCACCATCTGCTCAGAGTATGCCGATTAGAGCTGTTCATCTTCCCAGACAAACTGTAGCGAACGCAATTGTCCGACCACAGTTTTCTCACCCGGTGCAAACAATATCAATGACTGCCCTTAGGGATCACATTTTGCAACAGCAACAACAACACCAGAATGCTGTTACATTGTCTGCTGGTGGTGCTGTTATCCGGGGCCAGATAATTCAGCCAAATATAACACTTCCACTATCCGTTTCTTCTGCTATTAGAGGACAAATAATACAGGCAACTCCAACCATGCCAATAACTACATTAAAAGTGGCACAGCCTAGCCAGTCTACCATATCTGTGCCCGGAGTCAGTATAGTTACACTGCCTCAGTCGCAAGGGCTTGTGCAGCCAGTGACATACAATATAGTCAAGGCCAATTCTGTACATGTTCCATTTGTTAACAATCAAGCAGTTACACTGGGTAGGCAAATCATTCAGACAAATTTAAACCAAGTTGTGCCAGCTTTGCCTCAGAACATTGTTATGTTGACTTCCAAAAAGCCACCATTGTCGCAGGATGGTGTGGCTCAAAATGGTCACCCAGTAAACGATATTAAGGATACTGGTTGAATGCTGATGGTGCTGTTTTCATCTATAGTGTATGTTTTCGCTTCTTATAGGGTTCATTAAAATGGTTTACACGAGAGAATCGGTATGAATTCGTGTGAGCTTTGCCATATATATACTTTAACAGTTTTGTTATGGATCATTCCAAATTTTTAATAATGACAATCAAATTGTCGTCGTTTTGTTGGCTTTTTTTATTGACTAATTTCGGCATGAATTGATTAAAAAGCAAGGAACATAGTGCTAAGTTATATAAATTTTGTTTCCATTCATTGAAAACAATTTCTTTTTAATAGTGTATTTGTACAATAAAGTACAACTCTTAAATGGCTACTTTTTTGTGACTAAAACATTTTTCATTCAAAGATTGATCAATTAATGTGTGGTGTTTGTGAACTCGTGTGTTTATTACATTTCATCTATAAAGCATTTGGGCCAATGCAAATCATTAAAGGGAGTTATGACTAGCATTAACTGCTTTTTACATGCGATAATTTTTTCATGGCAACTTTTAGATTGTAAAAATCGCATGGGACTGAACAAAATTAGAATGTTCAATCTGCTGAAGTAAAACACTTTCCAACTTAACTATCAAGTATATATTATGTACCTGAGCATACGTTATCCATATACATTGACAATTTAATTATATTTGTATGTAAACTAGGAATTCCTTTTTGTTTTTTAAGGTTTTATAGATAATTAAATCTCATATTATATAGGTAGATCCTAAAAAAAAATTAAATCTAAAGAACTTTAGATATTGTGTTTACTTTATAAATTTTGTTTGTTTTGATCACACGAATGACCTTGTTTTAGTCATAATTGGTGTTATTTCGGAGTGTTATCATACTATTAAATTCTATTTCTTATTAATATATTGCTCAACATTTACTTGTGATAAACAACTTGGAGTAATTATGAATTACAGATTGTTTCCAGTGAGATTAATGTGATTCCAGACATTTAGCTATCATTAGACAATATTAATTTGACGAATGACAGATTATCTATAATTCTGATCGTATTGCCCACAGTCCAACTTTAATAGTTATTAAGAACTACTTTATATAGCCACTACTAAAATGCTCACTTTTTATACTATCAGAGTTACATCATAGTGTGACATCTGGGACTTGCAAGCAAAAGGCAACCTTTTTATACAGCACAATATTTCTTTCCGATCTTCATGCAAAATGCTATCAACCTCAAGATGGAAAATATATCTGTAATGCTACCATCACAATGAATAAATTGATTTTTATGTAACCTGCAAAGAATATATTGTGCTGACGTTTTCAGCTATAAAAAAATTATTTCTCTATTAAATATACATCATAATTTGCTTTTCCTCAGAACATTGCAAAGACTGATCACCCTATGTATATAGCACATTTGGAAGCCTGTTTATAGGGTTTGCTGGAAACTTATTGTCCTATACTGACATAATACCAAGCTCTGATAAAAGCTTACAAAAATTTAATGCAGTTTTATTACAACAACAGGATGATAGTGTATTTTATAGTTAAAATAAAAAATATTTTAACTCGTGATTAGGGAGCTGCATGGAATCGGCATTAATTGAGATCACTGGATATTGTTGAAATTTAATGTATAAGATTATATTATGGGTTTTGTCTTGTTGCAATTAACTAATGGAAATTAATTATTTTACATGAAGGCAAAAAATAATAATGACCATTTCATGTAATGTGTGGATTCCTGTGTTATTCAATGTGCATGTTGTACTTGCAAATGTTTTAGTTTATTGCTTCAGTTATGGAAAAGTAAGGGTGGAATTGGAGGTTGTGTCACCTTGGTAGTTATACCAGAAATACATTTTTTGGGATATGTACACTCCACCAAATGATAACAATAATTGAAGTTTTGTCTCGGTAATGCTTATTTTCTTTGGTCAAATGTTGGGCAATATATTGCAATTTCTGTTTTACTTTTAACCAAAGTATAGTATACTCTGTTCAAACGGCATTATCTTTTGTATAAGTGTAAATGTGTGCAAGTCTGTCTCAGATGTGTTAGTTTGATTGCCATTATTGATGCTTTTTTTTGTTTTAGTGACTGCGAAACAAATTTGAAGTACTACTTTCTAATGGACATAATGCTATAGTCATTTTGTTTGTGATAAAAGTACAAAATTGATGTCATATGACCATAATGTTTTGAAATAAAAAAAATTGTTACAAACTCTTATTTGTCTGTATCTCATTTCGTCAGTTGTATGTGTAATATTGACCTGCGAGTTCACAGAATTCACAGCTAAGGTTTTGGGTGTCAAATTTTGCAAAACTAAAGTCACTAACAATACGATTGTTTTGTTTTAAAGATGTGAAAAGTCTGTAATCTGTATCTCACTTGGCTGCACTGTTTGGATAATTGTGTGAATTAAATTTTCAGTGAAATGCATGTGTAGTCTTTGGGGGTGTGGATGTTTGCTCAAATATTTGGCAAATAAACCTTTCAAACAAAAAAATGAAACCCTTTTTGGAAATGAAACACCAGTCACCTTTTGTCACCCAGTGCCTTGCTTGTCCATATTGCACAAAGCTGAAGTGAGATGCAGACTGCAGTCGAGCACGCATCAGGTATATGAATACTTCATGCGTACAAAACTTTAGCATCAATAAAATTCAGGCAACTTGTTTATGAATAATGATGTAGAAATATTTTAAAAGCAAGCTTCATTTAATGTTCCCAAAATCTTTTCTGTTGTTCTTTGAATAATTTGATGAATCTACAAAATGCAACTGAGTATTTAATTTGTCATGAATAATGGTAATTTATGGTCATTTTACTGACTGAGGGATCCAGGAACATTTCCTGTAAGTTATTCATTGATATTATGCAAAATTACCAATATCAAATGCAAAAAATATTTCTACCAATGACGATAACCATTTCTCACCGGAATTCAAAGAAACCATTTGGTACAATTCGTGGCTAAAATCTGGTTAAAACAGATTTGGTACCAATTTGCTTCATAGATTAGTCCAGGTAATCGATATTTGATTTTGCATTGATATATGCCAAAATAAGGGTGTAATATACTGAACACTATTAAAGATCTCTGTAAGCTGAGCATATTATTGCTGCTGTTTGATAATGTTGGAAAGTTCCATTTGGTCACTACTTTACCTTCATTGCAAACTCATTGGGTAATACGTTAATGATGACAATATAACTGCTAGTTTAGTATAATTATGGCTTGTGTACTAGTCTCAATTGAAATTAAAGTTAGGCTCTTGAAACATTTATACACCGAATGAAGTAATATGCATATATACACATTCACAAAATGTATGAGGAAGCATCTAATGGACTGAACAGTCGTTGCGACAAAAAAAATACTGCAATGTGCATATTATCTATTAAACATTGAAATTTTAACTATTCGGTCAAAGGTAATGTAGGCACTGAAAAGTAATAATAGAATTATTATTTGATATCCCAAACGGATGCACCATCCACAACATGCACCATGTAATACACTTATTAGTTTAACAATTAATATTAGTATTTTGTCATCTTTTACATACTTTAAATACAAAATTGTCGAATCGACATAGCTTAATTTTACTGGATGAATTGACTACATGTAGTTTAAACAGACCTGATAATTATTATTTGTTTATATAATTTTACAAACATTGCATCTTCAAAAAATTGACCACATGAAACTCGTTTCGTCCATGTTACAAAAAATACATAATTCAATCTGCTCGGTGTTGTCATGCCCAACATAGGGGTATAGCTGTTTAGAAGTGGATTATCAAGAATAGAATTGACCTGTTCAATACTGATTAGTATCATTTTGTGGTCACTTTCTGAAACGGTCCAGCCAGAACTAGTGACCTCCCATGCAACTTTAAACTTGGCTAGGTTATATGTATGACTAACTTAAGATACACATGAGGAGGGTGGAATGGGTTGAATCTGACACAATGATTGCACATTAGATAACCTGTTTATTTAAAGCACTGTTGAAATAGTCGACTGAAGAATAGTCGAGATGTAAACTTAAAAAACCCAGGAAGCATACAACAGCTATTTAAACTTATGTCGTATAATATAAGATAGTTAGTTAAACTGTATTAAATGTACTATTGAATGTCGAACACCACTGCAGTAGCAAATTGAGTATTAAATGTCAAAATAAATGTCAAGCTATACTACAAGAGTACATACATTATTAAATGTCAAACAATGCTACAAGAGTGCATCAACTATTGAATGACAAGACCACATTGACTATTAAATCTTGAACTATACTACAAGACCACCTTTCTTGATTATTAAATGGCAAAGCCAATGATTTCATAACACGTTCCTAGAATAAATCTTCAGTTGTCATATAGGCTATTCTTTCGGTTAGGAGCAAGGGATCTTTTATATGCATTTTCCAACAGACAGGACAACACATACCACAGTCTTGGATGTATCGGTCATGATTTTATCGTTAGAATGGGAAAACTAATAGATGTACCGAGAAGGATTAATCTGATCTCGTGCAGATACTGAGCTAAATCCTGCTCACATTTTGTATTGGGCAAGAAGTAGTAACTTTATATTTGGAATGCAGTATATTACTGAATGAATTTACATTTGTTTACAACAAAACCAACAGTTTTCACAATGTGTAATATACATTAATATTTAGCATGTATATAATTATGTATAAACTTTAATCTGAGGACTTTCTAAAACGAATGTATAAAATTGAAGAGTGTAAACCTAAAATAAAACTAGTTTATTTTATTCCATTTGTAAATAAATATTTATTTTTCAGGTTTTTCTGTCTGATGTGGACAAAGAAATTATGCCTGTAAGTATATTGCTAAATTTGTTTTGCTCTTTTTTAAACATTGCTCTGTTTATCTTGCTATTCTATTGAAACATTTTTAATAACTGTTACACCTATAAACTATATCACTGTTTTCATTTTATACGAGATTCAAAAGGTGTTTGTTTAACAAACCAAACGATAATTATATAGCTAAGCTATTGAAAAATGTTGAAATAACATTAATATCAAATTGATTATTTTAGTCAACATGCACTCGGGTAAAAGTTTATTAATGTACTACTGGGAAAGAGTTCTAAACCTGTTTAATTTTGTTAAACTATTATCACTGGAACAGTGTGGTCTATTATTCTTGACTGCATGTAACATCTATTTTCAAACTTTCTGTCTAAAAATACTTTTCTAATTATTAAGCAACCCACAATGTGGTAATAACAAAAAAACAACTATTTTACACAAACATAAAAGGCCAAAGCAGATATTTTGATAGCGAGTAGTTGATTATTAGTATATTTGACACAACTTCTTGTACTGTTGGCAAGAAAAATTGTGCTACAATTAAAAAATATATTGAAACTTCATTTAGGAGATAAACGTAGTCTATTTTCAATTTAGCGGTATGTTATCGTGGATTAGATACCGCTAAATGTAACA
>JAUTCZ010049824.1:0-11248 GCA_032273805.1 Melanodrymia brightae | reverse complement strand
ACCAGAAATTTCTTCTGTGGTTTCAAATTTTAATGATTTGGACAATGCAAATACTTGTTATTGGCGATTAAAAGTTTCCTGCTGTGTAATTACTAATATCGAAAACAGTATGTATGCTTGATTGCATGTCCAAAGTTGCATCATGCCTTTGTTAAGCTGAATGAATACAACATAAAAAAAATTATGTTGATAACGGAGATGAATACACTATTGCCTTGCAGTTTCCCATGATCTGTGCATTTCCCAATACATTGTCAATTTATTCTGGTGGCCACAATTAATATGTTGTATACAATTTCTTTAGTTATTTTCATTTGTTTTCAAAGTTGTATATTTTCGATGTTGCCCAGTTACCCTAGAAACCCTAAAATAATAACCATGCACGAAAATTTCATGTTATATGTTATTTTCTAGACCTGCTTTCCGTTCAATAGTGCAGGCGTTCTGCTACCGACACAAAACATATTGACACCGATGTTTGCATCTAATATAAATGAATGAGATATGATAGTACATGATCGGTACCAGTCAAATTGTTTGTCGGTAGCAAAACGTTCGCGCTATTGAACGCAAGGCACATCTCCTAGGGTTAAGAACAGGAACTATTGTCTAGTCCACATCTAAAACTAACAACACGGACCTTTATTTAAACCTGTTTTCTATTTGATTATTTTCGTATTTGCAGGCCCTTGAGACAAATTGTCGTGTTGCTGGAGGATACACTGGTATACGAGACGTCTATCAAACCAGGTCTGCACAGGACGATGTGCAACAGAGCTTTTTTCTAGCTGAAACATTAAAATATTTATACCTGATATTTTCTGACGATGATCTCCTGCCCCTTGATAAGTGGATCTTCAACACGGAGGCACATCCACTGCCAGTTATAGAATCAAACAAAACGTAATCAAGTCACCATAATAACTGTTGGTGTGTTGTGAAGCCATTTGTGATAAGTGCAAGTGATTTTGATGTATATATCACCAGTGAATGTGTATCAGTCTGGGTTTGTTAGCTTTTTTCCACCTCCCAACCCTCCCCCAAGTTGAACTTTCTCACAGAACATATATCTATAATAAATGTAGAGCGTGTATCTACATGTATAAATCTCTCGTTTATTTAAAATTAACTTTCTAGCTTTTAATGAATCATTTTGAATTGTTTATTATATAGTGTAATCCTTTTAATGAATAATTTTGAATTGTTTATTATATAGTGTAATCCTTTTAATGAATAATTTTGAATTGTTTATTATATAGCGTAATCCTTTTAATGAATAATTTTGAATTGTTTATTATATAGTGTAATCCTACCCATTATTTTAACCATGTTGAGGAGGGCACGCATGTATTTTTATATGTTCTGAACATGTTTCAAATTATCTGCTTATTGCTCAGCATTATGGTATACCGGTAGATGAGTAGCATTGATTTAGATATTCATGCAAGGTGAATTTCAAATGCCTTCCATGCCCGTAGTTTTGAAAGAATTTCACTCATGCTATTGCGAGTAAATAACTCTTATGTCAAACATGCTTCCAGTCTACTGCGTAGTCCATGTTAATTTCGTTATTTAATGCATGTAATTTGTGAAATCCAAACTTTCAGTGTTTGTGTCTATCAATAGGTTTCACGTGGCCAGTTTGATGCCAGGATTTAAACATTTTCTATAGTGTCTAGATTGAAATCTAAACATTTAAATGTAACATTCTTTAATGTTTGTTATTTTGTTTTAATTTTCTGTTGACTTAGAACTGTGTTATTTCTTACCCAACAAATGCTGCAACTTTTGTTTATGAAGGTTTGTAAGACAGTAGCCCATGTACTGGCAGCTTGTTTCTGGTGTGTTCTTCATTGTTTGTGTCAATTTTAGTGGACTATTTCATCTAAAATGTTTCCATGTGGGGACTGAGAAAAAGAGCTGGTTAGACTGAGGCCAGTCTAGACGGTGGACTGTATATGTTTGTCTTCTGATGGTTTGTGATGTGACGTGTACCATAATGATACAAACTATCGGCATGCTGATTAATTTGAGTTTGAAGTTTGGGAGTGTTGTTAACAATAAATAGATCCCCAACAAGTTAATCATTGTGAAAATACTTACTTCAAACAATAGTGTTTAAGCTGTGATAATAAAAGTTATCTTTTTTTGTTCTATTTTGTAGAAATAGGAAGAGGATTGTGGGAGATTTTAAAAATAAAACCTCCTCTTTAATACTTTGTATTTTCTGCTTTAAATAAATGTGTTATTTTTGTAGAAACTATCTTATTCTGTGAGTGGAGTAGAAATACTTATGTCAAATTCACCTCTTAGTTAATACTGCTACTGTTGTGCATTCTGCCAAATAATAAATTAATATACTTCTTCACTTCTCACTTATTGTAAATATGACGCATGCAAGCAGATAGGATATTGATTTTATGCTACTGGTGATAGATATTTTTAGAACATTAAAATCTTTGTCATGCAAAGTCGTATTGTACAGTATTGTGTACATACCTATAAACTTATTGTATAGACACTGACATACCGACATTAACATTGCAATAATTATTAGAACTTTCTGTTTGGAAATCTATAAATAATTGTACATATCATTGAATCTTGGCATATGAATACATGTAACATTACAGTTATACATGTAGATATCTTGTATAATTTGTAATAGATGCTACAATCATGTAGATGTGTACTGATATGTTTGTTATTGATGGTTGTTATTGCCACATGATACATGTAGACTCGTCACCTAATTAAGATAAGGTCGTAAGTGACAATGGTGTTATGACCTTATCTTAATTAGGTGACGATTTATCATCTGACAGTTATCTTTTGTTAATTCTTCTATACACATAACGCTTTCAGTGTTTTAAATCAGTTTGATACTAAAATCAATCTGGATGAGACCCAATGCTACCGGTTTAGGCAGATTTCTGTATTAGACAGATGATGTCGGTTTAAACAGATTTCTGTATTGAACCAATGTTATATTAGACACATTTCTGTATTAGACAAATGCTGGTTTAGACAGATTTTTATATTATACAGATGCTTGCTAGGCAGATTTCTGGATTACATGTACATATTGATTTAGACAACTTACTGGATTAGACAAGTTTATGTATTAGACATGCTGATTTAGACATTCCTGTATATATGGTTTAGCCAGATATCTGTATTAGACTTCTGCTTATTAGACATACATTGTATTTCTATGTTAGCCATAGGCTTGTAATACAGATGTCTGTATTAGACCTATGCTTATTAGACATACATTCAATTTCTATGTTAGACATATGCTTGTTATACAGATGTCTGTATTAGACCTATGCTTATTAGACATACATTGTATTTCTATGTTAGCCATAGACTTGTTATACAGATGTCTTTATTAGACATACATTGTATTTCTATGTTAGCCATAGGCTTGTTATACAGATTTCTGTATTAGACTTCTGCTTATTAGACATACATTCAATTTCTATGTTAGACATATGCTTGTTATACAGATGTCTGTATTAGACCTATGCTTGTTAGACAGATGCTACTTTAAGCTTTGCATTGTACTTGTAATTGTTATGTTCAGGTTACTGTATATTACATCTCTAGGAGCAAAATATGTATATTTTGTATACATGTATAACATTTTTGTGTAGTACATGTATATCGTTAAGATCAATTAGGATATGCCAGTTCTCCCATGCATTAAGTTTTTGGTGTTGGAATTTTTTTTTGGATTTGGAATATTTATTAGATCAAAAGGTATACTTTATTTTATTAAAATTGGGGTGTGTTCTTTGTAACATTTGGGATTAACACTGCAGTTGCAATCCATTACCCATGGTTATGACTTTTATTTATTTGAAAATAGAAGATATGGGCTATCAATTTAGATATATATTTCCTGCTGTTTGACAGATCACAGATGTTATGAAAATTTGACTTGCCAAAAATATCACAACGAGGTTAAATTTCATTTTTTATGTTATACTTAGGCCGAAAAAACCAATATGTGTGGTTCTGATTACATAAGCCAAAGAAAATAGGGTAGGTAGGTAGCTCAAATCTCCATATATTTTTATTAGGAGGCAAGTTTTTAGGGTAGGTAGGCATCATATTTTTTCTTTCTTCGTGTATCGGTACACCATCGATATTACTTTTCCCTGAAAATCTGTTTCAGTATTTTTACTAATTTTAAGTGCAAAACATGGTTGCGAAAAACATCGAACCGAACGCAGTTCAAAAGAGAAAAATGCGTTAGTTGGTGATATGGATTTGACTGCATCTCATTCTGTTTGTATTGTTTTAAATTGAGGCGCAATCCTAAAAGCAAAGATCAACTTGATGAACAAAACTGCAATGGACATCTATCTTTCTATAATTAAGCATGACTTTAGACGAAAATATCTACTTTATTTAATATCAGTAAAATATTGATGATTATAATGTCACAGTAACAGCTTGTCATAAACCCAACAATCGTTCTACTTATTAGGATCTGCGTAAAATAACCGTATGTTCACAACACAACCATGTCTTCACTACAAATGCTCAAATGACAATTGATGTGCATTTTGTAATTTGGTAACATTGTTTGCTTGTTTACTTGTACAGTGTGATTTTATTTCCCATTCCCACGAAACATTATATTTGACGTCGTAGTTGCGAAAATATTTCCCTTTATGGTAGGCAATGGTGTGAAAGAGCAGATGTTCTAATGCAATCAACTGGAAGAATGGTGTCAGAAAGGCAGACTAGAAGAACCGTCTAGCACACGTCCCTAAACTGTAATACTCCCTTTTCGTTGGTTACCCCCAGTAATTAGTCTCGTGGTTCAGGGGTTAGATGGTCATTGCTACCTGTTGATTATGTCATTCTATAAGCTTAAAGAGTAGTAATCAAATCTTTTTTCCGAAGTTCATGTTTTTATCAATGTAAGTACATGCGTATATCTACATTTTGAAGAATTGTTGATTTTATTCGGTTATGTGTGTCATTCTGTCTGATGATTGTTGTAAATATCATGTACATAGAGAATCCTATGTCAGTTCCACTAAAATATTGTTTTCAATCGTACATCATGAGTCAAGTTGAGTGATTTATGATTGAAAACATGAATTGTCATACAAATGGTAAATGTGACATACATTATTGTGTTCTATTTATTACAACGTGCTAAAATATTGAATAAAAAATAATATGTAGATATTCTAAGTGCATATATATCTGCATATGCTCTCCTTTGAGATTACAAGTTTATTTACAAATTCAATGTCATATGGATTCCAAAGTATACACCTTACAAAAGGTGATATAGCAGATTCCTGATATTTGCAATGGCCTTGTGCATGAAACATATATGCTATATTATTACTATAGTTTAACTTTGTTTCATCAACCATTTGGACATGAGTTTTTTTTCAATTCTAATGCGTGTAATTTATTGAATGACAATCAAAAAGAAGTCTTCCCAACACTATAAATATTCATCAATTTGACGGGTTTAACAGATTTACTTGAGGGAATAAAATAAGTTGTGAAACACTGAACAATAATGATATTATACAGTGTACATACAACATGTTTTTAAAAAATGTATCCTATTTTCCCAACAGTAAATTAAAATAATATAGTCAATTGCATATGCAGGGCAAGCTGGATTGGGAAAAATGTATGCAAATAGATGAAATATTTGGACAAATTTCTATGCAATTATTGATTATATTTTGTACTGCTTTTGTAGCAAACGGAGGGATAAAATATGCATATAGAAAATTTAAGCTATAAACCCATCTGCAAATAAGTGGAATCTACTGTATCATAAAACACCAAATGCTGATATTAAAATTGTGACCTTTGGTTTGGTGCAATTGCGCTATTCCATCAGCTTATCAGAGGTCACAAAAAGTATCAAGTGGGCTTTTTTTTCCAATGCATTGTAGAAATATTGATCTGTTCCTTAGTTTATTGTTCATAATTATTTAACTAAAAGTTATAGTATTTTAAACATTTGCATGTGAAGTATCTATTTGTGTTTCATCATACAGTACTGACTTTACTGTCTAATCAGTACTGTCTCTTGAAACCTAGATATTGACAGAAATTGTATGAGAGTTCATAGGTTCATAGGTTCATTTTAATTATGTGCTGGTGTATCGGTAGGCTCTTATTGGGCTATTCATCTCTCAGAGAGCTGTACAAAATACCAGCTAGTTATGTTTTGATCCACTACACAGAATTCTGTGCATAGTTTAGGAAGCTGAATAAAACACCAGTGGGTAATATGTTTTGATTCACTATGCAGAATGCTACGCATATCTGAGGAATCTGAATAAAAGACCAGCTAATTATAAGTTTTCAGTCACTACTCAGAATACTATGCATAATTGAGGACAATATACTAGTATGTATTTACCCTGCCATTGACAAAAATTATCCGTTATATAGAATTTTGTTCAGTCTGAAACTAAGAAATTGCAACTATTTACATTCCTGTTACGAAAATGTCAATGTTTTTCACTGTAATGTAATTTGTGATGTATTCTGTAATATTATTTTATTGTAATATTGTCCATTCATTGAATAATACAGAGTAAAAAAATTGATGACTTGTTGATTGGCATTTTTATTTAATGTGAGAAGTATCATGAATGAGTTTTATTTGTGTTTGGTACCTGTATTGTCCCCATGTACTCTATTTTGACATAGACTAAATACTAATTAATCGTTTCATTTTTCATTGTCAGAAGCAAATTTTTAACAATTCTTTGTACATTTAAAATTCTTAATGTGGTTGACACTGACAATGGTCTACATTTGTTGTGGGCTACATAAATGCTGACCATGACCAGCTTTTTATAATGTGTTCTGTAATATATTTATTGGTGCAAGTGTTGGTTTTTTTTCACCTGTACATTTTAGACAGATTTCATCATGATACATGTCTCCATGAACTACTCAATAATTGCATGATCTAGAAACCAATTTGGCTCAGTGGTATTTTTTTATAGTATCGGTTTTTTTTTATATACCAATAATATTGGGTATATAGTGGTGGAGAAGAGAGATTTTTGAAAGGAAGTTATTTTTGAACACACAGTTTATGTAGATTCTTAAAGAAAAAGACTATAATGTCATATTTGACTTTTTGTCCATGGTGACATATATTTATAACAATGCTAAAAGAAGAAATATACAATGTAGCACATGGCCACCATAACATTGCACCATACAGCCAGATAAAAGATCCTTCTCAATGGTCTCTTTCTAGTACACACTACTACACAGGCATCAGCAAAGTTCTCAAGCCCACGATGTTTAATTTCAAAACATTGCTGACATCCAGAACTGCGGTACTGGTACCTGTTAGGAGCGATTTTGAATAGAATTATTTGGATTAGCGACATACTGACAAAAACATTTTAACACAATCTTTAATTTCCAATTATAAATGTGTAATTATTTTACCAATCGCATTCTAAATTGTTTTTTTATTTGTGAACTAGTTGTAGGATGAGAGAATACATTTTGAAATATAATATATTATATAATACTAAACACATACAAATTAGGAGCTCTGTAACAATTTTGATTTGGTAATAGTTTCCACACATTTATATTACCGTAAGTATTGTCACCATCTGTGAGACTGACAAGAAAAAAAATTAACAGGTGTCAATATGTTGATTATATAATAAAATTGATACCTATGTAGGTCTGAATTTTCAATGATATACAAGCTATATAAAATTCTACAGATGACAGTTGACATTTCACCACTCAGTTGTAGATGATTTTCATTATAATTATACATCAACCAGCTAATTGTTCAGCTAATTATAGTTGGTAGAACTTGTTGACCATGTGTGCTTGTTATTGTTGTTTCATTGTTATATGACTTGATTTTTTAGTGTTATATTCGCACTCTAAACTGTTCGTTTCTTCCATGTCAGCGCATTGGTGCGTCAAAATTAATGAGGTGTCATAATTAAGGTTGGGGTATACAAGACATATGTATGAAGAATAATCTATTTTGTTTGGATATTGGGGTGGTTTTTTTGTCTTGTAAATTATATAAATATGAACATTCTATGTTTGTGAACGTGTCCCAGTGTTTGACATAATTTTATTGGATATAATAAAGTATAAAAGAGAAAAATAGTTTTGTGTTATTTTTGTTATTGTATTACCGATGATTTCTACACATGCAGAAGAAGAGTATCGTCAGTTTAGTACACTGGTCAATGTGCACTGTTGGTTAACTACATTCATGATAAAAGTGATGATTTTAGTATGTAGTAATTTACTTGCCATGTTCAGCAATATTCCTTATAATCCAGAATTTAGCTACATATTGCAATTTATTTTCTTGTAGATACCTCTGAGCATTTTCTTTAAATTCTAAGCTTATGGCCTCGGTTTTCACAAACATACATTGTATTTACCAGTAATATCAAAGATGGTTTATAGGCATAGAGAAGTACCGTATGTGTTTTAGACCACAAATTTTTGTTTATATGTTCTTACTATTTTCATGTGTTTGGGGTATGGGCCGCTGCATACTTTACGATCATTTACACTGTAGGCTATCTGATAACAATGTTCTGTACAATATATATATACATGTATATCAAAAAGTAAAATTGTCTCCTGACACAGAGTGGATCAGAGCAGAGTGGATAAATATACAGGGTGATCCATTATGACATTACATGTAATTTGTTAACATTCATGCCATTACATCTGTTGAAAGTTACAGTATTTGGTCTTGCCTATTGATATTTTGACATACTGGCATTTGGCCTAGTTAAAAACAAGAGTATTCTACATGTATTTCTCTTTCAATTTGCATTTATTGTTATATTAAACATTTTTGGTTTAGTTCCCTCCATAGTGTGATCCACTCTACCCCTGGGGTGGGCCATAGTCGACTATGCTAGATGACTAGCTGGTTTTACTACTACCACAAAATTGTTATCATTTCAAACAAGTAAATTGCTATGGTCACAACATGTAGTCAAGATGTATATGTATCACTTACATGTTTAAGATTCAGGCTGCTCTTTTTTATTTTTATTGCATACCCAAAAGAAAAAGCCTTATATCCACTAGGGCCCTGGTCTCCCCTATCTAGAGATGCCTAATAACAAAATTTAATGAGCCAGAAATTATACAAACAGTATTTACTGAAAATGTCAGTATTAAATATAATCCCTGATTATGCATTTTCACTGTAGCATATCAAAAAGCTACTTCTAATTTAAAGGCTTCTGGCTTTTCAAACTTATTTGTGATAAATTATTGCAAATTGAAGTCTAAAGGTGGGTCGCCTAGAAAAGAGAGGAAAATACCACACCATTATCAACAACAATGACAACATGTTTATAACTGATAGATTTTGGGTAAAAATATTTCTATTTAATACTTTCTTATGATGATTAAATCGGTGGTTTTCTTTTTTGCAAAACTTGAAAGGATCTTGTATATTAGTTGTGGTAATGTGGATTAATATGGATGCGCAGACGTACTTTAATTCGTTTATAGGCCTACTTGTAAACAAGTGTGAAGTGAAAAAGAAAAAAAACCGGTCGAACGTTAATCAATCTTTAAGTTTAAACTTTAGTTTTCGATTGAAGATCTTAATTCTTAAATGAAAGTTCGGAGTCTAACGTTGTCATTTTACGACAAGGCTAGATCACATTGATTGATTGATTAATTAATTAATTAGGTTATTGAATCTGAAGCTCAGGAAAAACATCCTAATATTACTCATAAATTTATATGTAATATGGTGAGGGAATGGAGTGCAATGATAAGACTGTGTTGGAAATATATCAACTCGGACCCACAACCCTACCTGCCAGGTGCCCACCCCCACCTCAACTTGCATTATAATGTGGAAAGATATCCACCCAGACCCCTTGAATGTTGACAGAATTAAAGGAGTACTAGCATGTAAAATAAGGTTTATTAATTGGAAAGATACATCCCTAAAGTATCATTACCCATATATAGTTCAAATAATACAAATTAGGTGTTCCCGTAATCTTTAAAAAACTGGGTTATTACCTGGTCCCTGGAGGAATCCATGTGGTCCCGAATAGAGTTGTCGTAACATTCGCTCAGGAAGTGATACCACGAGCAGTCACTACAAGTACGCATACCACGTGCGAGATTGCCAGGCTTTACCGTATCAATGAGTTTGCGACCATATAACTAATAAGTCTTAATTTTTCAATAGGAACTTGTGTATATATACTCATACTAGGTTTGCAAGACCGTCTATTGTTGCAACATCTAGTGATAAACGCATTTGACCTCTCTGATATACTGCTGTCGATGGGTTGTTTCAATATACAAGTGAGCGTCCAAGACCGCTCGTGATTTTGCACATGATGGCATTTCGCTCGTGATGGCATTCCTCAAAGTATTATGTAACCAACCAGCGCGACAGTGCATTTGTGACATAATGGATGCAGCCTACAATACATATGCTCTGTATTTCTCCATTCTATCGTACAAAATAATAATAATTATGATCATTGTTATGCGGCAGTAATGCCAATAAGATATTATTGAACGTATGTAGCGGTAGAAAGTCCTTACCTGAGTACCCCTTTAAAGTAATTGAAATATTACAAGAAAAGATGGTAATTTGTGTGTTAAATGGTTTTCTAACAGTTACATTTAACATGTTTTTCCCATGGAGACATGCCAGTGGCCCACAATACATTTTTATTATTGATTTTTGTTCTCGGATCCATCTGTACGTGCCTACATTCATGTATTCACTGTCCTATTTAAGGATGCACGCCCTATCACATATTTCCACCTCTAATATTGCAATTTGCTGACCTGCTTTTTTATATTAACATTTATTGTCTGTTATATATGTATGTGCTTCATTAAATGTGCTGTTTCAACCACTATGAATATACTGGTACTGGTACCTGTAGAAAGTTAGTAATGTTGCAATGTGTGGTTTGTTGCATATTTATTAATAGTAACATAATGCAGGTCTGTATTTAGAGAAGATTTGTTTAAAAACTGTATTAGGTCCACTCTTGTAAACAAACATTTAATTATTTGCTATTGAAGATACACTTGTTAAATAAACTACATGTAACCCATGGTCTGCCATGACGCGTAAATCACGCGTTTTTGGGGACCCGTGACTCCCATTTTCATTGTGTACGAGTCACAACTGACTCGCTGTTTTTTTAAAATAATTTTACAAATTTAATTGCAT
>JAUTCZ010049813.1:0-11250 GCA_032273805.1 Melanodrymia brightae | reverse complement strand
CTGTGGATGATCGATCCCTCGACCCATCCCGCTACAGGCATACATTCTACTTCTAGACTACGTCCCGCTCCCAATATAAGGCCTACATGAATACATACCGTACCTACTAGTATTATAGTATTAAATATACAAATACATTAGTTAGCTCATGACATCTCCATTTTGTTAGATCTGTTCGAATCTGCCCTCTTGAGAAACGCATTTGGCCGTGCTACTTGTTTTTGACTTTCATATTTTCTATAAATAAAGTGTTTTTCTACATATATAGGGAACAAAATTTAATAGTGTACAACGTTGTAAGGCTGCTATATTGAGATTAACACACTATACTAGAAAGACTGAGTAGTCATAAACTTATTAACGTCAATACTAATTATTGTATTGAAAAAGGCTACTCGAGGTGAGCATCCTTAAATACACGTGTGTCGTGAAGCCTTTGTATACTGGCACATGTACATGCATTATATTGCATGTACATTCGCTTTACGTGTTAATGTTTTATCAGCCATATCGACAAAACATTTCGCTTGTTACCCACACAGCCACACCCGTCACCACAAACGAAGGACTTTCTACCGCTACATACGTTCAATAATACCTTATTGGCATTACTGTCGCATAACAACGATTATATTACTATTTTCGTACGATAGAACGGAGAAATACCGAGCGTATGGTATATCGTAGGCCGCAGCCATTATGTCACAAATGCACCGTCGCTCGTCGGTTACATATTACTTTGAGGAATGTCATGAATCACAAGCAGTCGTGGGCGGTCACTTGTATATTGAAGCAACCCATCGACAGCAGTATATCAGAGAGGTAAAACGCGTTTATTGCTAGACGTTGCAACAATAGACGGTTTTGCAAACCAAGAAAGAATATGTTTACAAGTTCCTAATGAAAAATTAAGAATTATTAGCTATATGGTCCCAAACTCATTGATAATGTAGAGCCTGGCGATCTCGCACGTGGTATGCGTTCTTGTAGTGACCGCTTGTGATGTTACATCCTGAGCGAACGTCAACTCTAGCGACTAGGAAATAACCTAGTTTTTTAAACACCTAATTAGTGTTATTTGCTTATGAAACTATGTTTAGAATTATGGAATAACTTGTTTTCTAGTTTTTTTAATACAGTAATTTTTATGGTCATATTTTAAGTCTATTCATGTATTACATGTGCATGATAAGTTAATAACGAGGCTTTGTTCTATTACAGAAAATTGGCGAAGAGAGACGAAATGATCAATGAGTTGAGGACAGAAATAGATGAACTTACAGAAAAATGTAGGCAGCTTCAGGAGAACCAAGATAGAGCAAAGCGCGATAATTGTAAGTGACATACAGTCGAATCTGCTATAAAGACCACTTCTATATAACTTGTCTGTTTAAAGACACTTCAAATATGTTCCATATATTTCAACCTGTATATTATAAAGCCCATCTGCTCTTAAAGACAGTATTTTGTAGGCATTTTGAATGACCTTATGATCAGGTTCTATTGTACATTGTAGAGAGCAAGTATGTGTGCAGTGAGTAGAATATTGACATGTACTTGTATTGGTTAAAATAGGATTTCGTGAACAACCTTCAGTTTAGTGTAAACTGGTAAACCATAATACTTTGTTGATGTTCATCATTGTCTCATTCTTATAGATGAAAGGCTGATATTTTCCAAGTTGTACAAAGAATCAACTTGTATTTGATTATGCATGATGAGCAATAACAATTTTTAGCACATTTCATCATAATCGTTACTGTGAAAATATCAATTGACCTTTTATTTTAGTAATAGATAATCAAAAACAAAGACTGACTATGCTGATACTTATTTTTTTAAATTGTTACCAAGTCATGTATTGCTTTATTTCCAGGGGATAATTCTGCTGGTGAAAATTCAATATTTAAATATTTGAATGACAGATTTCCATTTTTTACTGATGTAAGTATTATTAATTGTAACAAACATTGCGACCACTGTGAATAAAAGTCATGTGTCAGAGTTCAGACACTCATTCCAATACACAACCAAGTCTGTGCATGCATTACATTTCTTACTAACAATACAAATGTTAATGCTTGATTTGTATACTCAGTTACCATGATGCTCCTTTACTGCGAAAAGAAATGATACATTTAAAAAACCGAGCAAAAAAAGTCAGAATTAATGCATCATAAGCTTCTTGATAATTGTAAACATGCAATTGCCAAACCATCTCTACACTCAGGATTAGCTTTTAGAATTACACAACATCTTTATATTTATATAAATAACCTATTGTGGATCATTCAGGTCTTATGAAAATGTCTTTGTTTTTACAGCAGCTATCAAATGATAGTGAACGTGAGGAAGATAGTGAAGACACAGCATCACGCACAGATTCGAGGACAGATTCTCGATCAGACTTGCAGGGTCCGGATACACCAGAATCTTCACTTCCACGTGATGCAACACCTTTCAATCAACCTTATGAGCCAGTCACTTACGACCAGCCATGGGCCGCCAGCAAAACAAGCCCAGCACAGAGCAGGCCGTCACCCCCTCAGCCGAAAGTTCATAAATTCATTGTAAAGTCTTTCATGTCACCATACAAGTGCAATCACTGTACGTCTCTTCTTGTGGGGCTGCAGAGACAAGGCATAACCTGTGAAGGTAAGCTTCTAACTACAGAGCATTTGTAGATTACTTAACACACGAAACGATCCCACTGTATGGTTTTTGCATATTCTGTAAGGAACTATTGTAGCTTCTATGGACTAGTTTGTTTTCTCAATCCAACCAATCAAAAAATAGTATATGGGATCCTTTCTGTCGGAAAGTGCATATAAAAGACACTTTGCAGCTAATCGAAAAGAGTAAACTATGTAGTAGCAGCAAGTTTCTTGTGAGACTGTTTAATCAATGTGCTGTAGTTGTCTCGTTACAAAAATATAGGGGTTTGTTTTTCAATTTTTTTTAAAGTTTGAAATATACTGAATTGAAAGTGGATTTAGCAATGATGAAAATTTGCTGCTTTTCACTATTTTATTAATAATGGGAAGTAATGTTTAGTCTAACTGCATGTATTTCAATTAAACTTTATTGTGAAAACTTTCTCTTTTAGTTGAGTGTTTAAAGTAATTAAAGATACAATATTGTACAAATTTGTTTTCAGTATGTGGTTATTCCTGTCATGTTCATTGTATGAAGAAAGCTCCGGATGTCTGTCCAGTCCCATCAGAACTTTTAAGTGAGTTGTTTTGTCCAATATCATCTTTGTTTTTAAAGAGAACGTCCTAATATTTTGTGGCCAAATTAATCATGTCTGATTTGCGTCTAAATAATGCAGGTTTTCAAACAATCCAGAAATAATTTAGTGGCTGAGAAAATACATTCGGCACCAATCCTAGGACATATTCTCTTTGAATGATATTTGTAATGTAGCTGTTTTGTGTCAATATGGTTATCGTGTGTAATACTAATGTTATATATTGAATATTAAATATAGATATGTCTTGACCAAGGTATTACACTTGATAATATTTTCAGGAAAAGGAAGTATTTTTTATAAAAATGTAATTGTCAAATGTAATTGTTGAATATATTTTATTGAAAAATTTGTATTTTAAAGTCTATTTTTGGTGTAAACTTTAGTATGCAAATAGGTATAAATACCTTTCCAAACTTTATTCTGGAAATCACCATTAAAGACAGTAAGTACTGTATAATTTGTGTTAGTGACGTTATATACCATTTTCTACTATAGCCATTTGCATGGTCGTTATTTTAATCCAAATCTATTTGTAGCAAAACGACCTGCTGGTGTTAATATTGAAAAAGGCTTGGGTACAGCATATGAAGGTTTTGTTCGGGTAAGCAGTTTTACCTAAATATATTACATCAGTTATTATGTTGCTCGTCATCACACTTCAATCCTTGAATCATTCCGACATTTAGTTCTTTCCTATATATTTGGTTAATGTTTTTTCTGAACAATTGGTCTTATCTTGATGGCTGCTCATGTTTGTGTATTGGTTTCAAGCTGAAAGGTTCTATTCTCATGCTTGGTCATACCATGCTCACTTGAGATGTAAGTAATTCTTATCCAAAAGACTTATTTTTCCATTGTCCAAAAACCACATAGTACATAACTGGTTACTCAAATTATGTGGTATGTACTGCTCTGTTCATGAGAAAAGTACCTTTAAAATATGGGAGTATACTTCAATTTTTTTCATGCTTTATTGTATCTCATCTGATATATTTCTCTCTGGGAGTTTGTATCTCTATCTTTGATTATGTCGTATCTTTAAGAAGGTTCAGTATTTTACGTACATGTATTACTGTACCAGAGCAGAATGTAGTGCAGCGCAAGAGCGTCTACCTGAAGTTTGATGGGTCGAAGTATCGATCCTTCTCAGTTGACCCGTTTGTTTATTTCCCATTCCAGCCAGAGGGAAAGTGCACATGAACGATCCCTTGCTGTTATTTAGTAAGAGTAGCAGCAGGTTTCCTCTGTGACCAAGTGTCGATATAACCATGCATTTGACATCCAATAACAGCTGATTAATTAATAATCATTGTGTTCCAGTGGTGTTATTAAACAAACAAACTTTGTATTACTGTACATGTCTACAACCTTTATGTGTACAATTTCACTGTGAGTGGATTTCATTCAATTCGTTTTGACAAGGATGCCATTGTTCTTGTAGGTGCCTCGTTCCGGTGGAATAAAAAAGGGCTGGGTGCGGCAATACATGGTTGTCTGTGATTTCAAGTTATTTTTATATGAAATACCACCAGATAAAAACTACCCTAGTCAGGTTGTTCAAGAGGTGCTTGACATGAGGTTGGTCAATATTAACTTTTTGCATGTTTAAACTCTGGTACTTGATGTTAATGCTAGTTATAATCAATCTAAATTGTTAGAACTTGCTGGTTACGCCTGCATTGTTAAAATTTCAGGATCTGTTTTTTTTCTATCATGTAAATCCAAAACGTCAAAATTTGACAGTTTACAATTTTATAATTATGTCTATTGTATTGATATGATGTATTTTATCAAAACATTTTTTTCACCATCTTTTTAGGGATGAAATATTTTCTTGTGCATCGGTGCAACCGAGTGATGTCATACATGCCAACAAGAAGGATATCCCATCAATATTCCGGGTGAGATTTTATGTCATTGAACATTTAGATAAGCATTAAATGCATTATTGTATTTATTTACCCCGACATGCTCTCGTTTATGTGCCCTCGCGTGTTATTGTGTTAAATTACACCTAATATAATTATGATGATTATCGGTGTGCAAGGTGTTAAAAATGTTTGTCTTTAAACCCTGTAGGAGCGGGGTGTAGCTCAGTGTACGAGAGTCCGCCTGAGGTTCGATATATCGACGATCCATCCTCCGTGGTGTGTGCTATCTTGTCTGTGGGATAGTGCCCATACAATATCTCTTGCTGTTATTCGAAGAAGAGTAGCCTATGTGGTGCCAGCAGGTTTCCTCTGACCAAGTGTCGATATAATGAAGTGTTTGACATTCAATAACCGCTGATTAATAATCAATATGTTCCAGTAGTGTCGTTAAGCAAACAAACTTTATCCTTATCGTTTTATGCACTGTAGGTGTCGACTACAGAAGTCAAGGTACCGTTTGCTGAACATGTTGTGTTGTTGTTAGCTGAATCTGCAAAAGAAAAAGAGAAATGGCTGACGGTGATAAATCAACTTCATAACATCCTCCGAAATAATGACAAGCTTCCCAGAACTTGTGTAAGTTTTTTTTTTTAATATATTTATTTCCATAAAATAGAAAAGGGATGGGCAAACAGGCAATGCCTACATCAACACCTTTCCATAACTTGTGTAAGTCATGAAATAATTTGAGCTTCTTTATAAAATAAATAAATACTTGCACATTCAGTTGCCATCTACTACACCAGGATATACTATACCATTTAAACGTTAGATCGCAACATATTGATACATAGATGTCATCATATCTAAATTCTATAAAATAATAACTGAGCTTGCTGACTAAGTAGTTACTTCCCTTGTCTCTTGCACTTATGAATTTGCTCCAGATTACACATACACATGTATTGCTGTTTGATTTATTTAAACGGATAAAAATAAAACTGAAGTAAATTAATATTAAATACATATACGTATATCAAAGAATTAATGTTTTACCTGATTGTAAGTAAAAATTTGACATAAAAAGCCAAAAATTACATTTTATTGTGCTTGGTTGTTGAGTAATGTAGCAAATGTAACAAATACTAAAAGTTACAAGCCACAAAACAATGATAGTGTTGTCATCATGCACAATTATACATTCTATACAGATACACATTCAGTATAAATTCAGTTCAGTCTATCTTACCTTCCAAATTGAAATTCTATCGTAATGTCATTTGTATTGGAAAAATCAGCGTGTTCCATTAGTTCATATTTTGTAGAATGGACAAAGTTTATATCCAAATTAAACTGCATAATATGTACAGAACTAGTCTAGTCCATATATATTAAAAACTGGCTGAAATTATTGCTTTATATATTACAGGTTTATTATGTAGCGAGTTAAAGCACTGGAAACGGCTCATTTAAACAAATATATTACTGTAAACCGTATTAATATTGCGACATGTTTTTTTCGTAACAAACTAATTTTGCCATAGCAATTTTAAATAAAATACTGAAATAAACCAAATGATATTGAGTGGCAACATTCAGAACACTGCATTCGATTATAAGGAATTGGTTATGGGGTTCTAGTGAAATGGCACCAGATTTAATCTTAATGTTATGTTTTTCAGATTTACCAAGCTCATGAAATATGTGATAACACAGTGTCCCTTGTAAAAAGCACCCACTCAGCGGCCATTATAGGTGAGATCCAAATATTGTTTTATGTATTGAGGTTAACCATATATTGACACCCAACAGCCAATGTCTTTTTTGTGCTGGAGTGTTGTTAAGCAACAATTTAATAATAAAAAAAGTATTAAGGTTATTTTTCTATGTACTTTATTAAGAGTTAGCAAACGCAAGTTCTAATATGGTTGTTAAAAGTAGCTAAAAAAGCAGAGGTATTCAGACATTAAAGCATGACTAAATATTACAAATTGCCAGCTGCTAACCATAGAATGTTGTTAAAATCGTCACATGATTATCATAAACTGATAAGTATTCCTTGCGAATTGAATTCTCAGAGAACAAAAATCCAACTGGGATTTTTACAAAATAAAAATGTTTTGCCGCGTTATAGACATAAATAATCGGTCCTTAAACCAAAAACAAATAAAATAAATAAGTTTTCTTTTACAGATTCATCTCGAATAGTGCTAGGTACAGAAGATGGGCTCATCGTTTTAGATCTCCACAAAGACAGTAAGAATAAAATATTCCTTCTTTAATATCAGTAATAGTTGCTTTTCTTTTATGAAAGTTTTGTTTTGCCTCCTCTCTTGGATTCAGAGCTTTAATTCCGTAAAACGTGATTACATGTAATACGTTGTTTTATTTTCTCTTTTTTGTAGGCGTTAATTTGTTTTCATTTGCATTTGTATGTAAATATTGTGACTAATATGGAGATTTGGTGATTTATTAAAATATTTTCTATCCTTGATTTGTTTAAAGTATGGATGTGTGAATTTATTATTGTTATTATCCTGTGAACGATATCAATCAATATTTGTCTTAATTTATTTTTAGGTCTCCACAGAATTGGTGACCGCAGTGAGAGGAAAGTTGTCTACCAGGTGGATTTGGTCTCCTCAGAACAACTTGTTGTTTACATCAGTGGTAAATATTTTTAGAACATTCAAGGAGCTGGATTTAGCTCAGCGCTAGTCCACCTGAGGATCAATGTTCCTCAGTGGACCTATTGGGATGTTTTCTGTTCCAAACAGTGGTCCACGACTGGTAAATCAAAGGCTGTGGTGTGCACTATCCTGTCTAAGAAAGTACACATAAAAGATCATCAGCTGATAATTGTTTACTTGTAGCCTATGTGGAGGCAGCAAGTTTCTTTGGAGAATATGTGTCGAAATAATTGTTTGACATCCAATAGCTGATAGTGAGCTTCGGTGGTGTCAATTAAACTTTGTCATTCTCTATATATTTTATGCATGAACAATTAATTGTAATACATTCTGTAAAAAATTGTATTGTAATAGATTTTATGTTACGTTAATATTTACGTAATTATTTAATGTTTTCTTGTAGCCAAACAAAAGCATATCAAGCTTCTTCATCAGTCTGCATTGGACGGATACGAAGTGGAAAGTTTGAAAATCAATGAAACAAAAGGCTGTCATATATTTTGTACCGGACTTGTGAGGCAAGGTGCTGCTTCTTGTATGTGTGTTGCAATAAAACGAACCATTCAGGTATTCGAACTGAATAAAAGCCGGCAACGGCACCGGAAAATAAAAGACATTCAAGTGCCAGGCCATGTAGAGTTTATTGAAATGGTCAGTGAGAGACTCTGTGTTGGATATCCGTCAACATTTGCCATCTATAGTGTTCAAGGTGATGCAGCGCCCATGAGTAAGTATCTCACTTAAAGCTTGTTAATGCGTGGGTTTTCTTTTAATAGACTTTATTTCTGATAATAAACCACTTTTTGCTGACAACTCAAGACTACCACCAAAGTCAGAACAGTCTGAGTTTGTGTATGGAAAATAAGTCGACTTGTTGGTGCAGTGGTCTATAGAAGACTGTGGCCTCAGGCTATTTTGACTTTGGTTGGAGTGTTGTGGTTGAAATGCAGTTCTTTATGGTCCAGGATAAGTATATTAAAGGAAAGAACTTTTACGCTAAAGATGTTCATTATTATACAGATTTATTATATTAATTAATTTCTTGCTATTAAATATTTTTTCTGTATATTTTACTGCAAAGAAACAAGATGTTTACAAAATTTAGGAAACTACAGCATCAAACTAACAACTTCCATGAATGACATTAAAGCTGTTACATGTTTGTCAGTCTATTAGTGCCCTAGCTAGATACTTTTGATGTCAAATTTAAGGATTTGGCAAACTACATCAGCACACATACTCAAATGAAGTTACAAATGCAGCCTTTGAATTTTCATTCTCATCTTTTCAGCTCTTGTGAATACTGAGAACAGCAGTCTCAGATTCCTTGTTCAAAATCCTGTCAATGCCATGCTGGCTGTGGAATTGACACCCAAGGAATTCTTGTTGGTTTTCAACAGTAAGTAGGCAAATTAATTATCGTAACCATCTGAAATTACGTACAGAATATCCAGCTATACATTAAATATTTAATAAAATAGTGTATTAAGATAGTACTAAGTTTAAAACTACTATTCTCCTTCAAAGTGAATCGATCACAGGAATTGGTGCCAAATATCATAACTAGTTCTGTCAGTTATGTATCGGCCATAAAGACGACAAAAGTGAGATAACACCGACATTTTTTTATAATTTAACGTATACCATGATTAAATGATGAAATACAAATATAAAGTTATAGAAGTTGCTTTAAATTAAGTGTTACTTCATATCGTGTCTTTTACAAATATAATGGCACTAATGTGTTTCCAAAGAGTTCAAACACTTGTATTTCTTAGAAGTGTAAGATCGCCGAGACATTTGACACCAAAAACCTGTGACTGATAATAGTGTATCAGAAAATTAACCAGTATTTTCTGCTGATTAGTTCATGTATATTTGTTTTGTTCAACTTACAGACAAGCAATTACATCTAAAACTTACAACAACTAATTGTTTCCACCTGTTTAAATATGCTTGTGTATTTTATTATGCAGTTCTCGGAGTGTATGTTGATAACAATGGTGAACGATGTCGAAATCAAGAAATACTGTGGCCGGCCCCACCTCTCTTTGTCAGTAAGTGGAATGTTTTAGGTTTTTTGTTGTCTGTACTTCATTAAATAACATAAGTTCATGTACTGTATTTTGTCTAAGGTTTTAGAGTAGTAATGTGATTAGGTGATACCATGTGTTTTATGTTAAAAATATCAAACTTTACTTTGATAAATAATATTTATAAAAATAAAGAAAGACGGACATTAGCTAGTACTATTAGCTATGATTTCATTTGGGGAAGTGCACTTATATAACTTGGTGATGAGAATTTTTCACCAAGTTATTTCCTTTTAAAGTACTTAAGCTTTCACTAGCATATTTCATAAATCAATATAAATACAATGTATTTCTTAGAGCATTATGTTGACTTCAAAAAGATGTAAAAGGTGTTGATCTAAACTGCTTGTGACATGTGTTAAAACAATTGTAGACTCAGTGCAGGAAAGTCGCATTGCTTACGATCGAAGTCGACTCAATGCCAGAGGGATTAGAATATATTGATTAGACTTTGTCTGCAGCGACTTGGCATTTAGCTACAAACTTTGACTGGATGATAATTATTTGATCTGTTCTGCAGGTTACTGTGATCCACACCTGTTGTGCTATACTGAGAACTCTGTGTTCATCTTTGACATCCATACTTCAGAGTGGGTTCAGACATTAAACCTCAGGAAGGTACGTTTTTGTCTTGTTCACAATATGTACATTATATATTTAATAGAGTATTGATAAAAAGAAATGACAGAAAAGAGAAGATTTTCAAACATAATTGTATGGTTTTTGTGTTTTTATTTAAAATCTAATGTTATGATTGGGGCCAAAGAAATAAATGGAGGTATTCCAGTAACATGTCAATATTAATTTAAATCGGGAGGTCAGCTTATATATACTAGATTTTAATAAAATACCATCTGGTAATGGTGTGCATGGGTAAGAACAGCACACACCCACTGACCTGCAACATTGTCCCACCTTCCAGGACCAGAGGAAAGGTGTCTGGTTCTCACTCACATCAACTGAAAACTTAGGCCTATGGAAAACCTGTACATCAGTATTGGTTCGAGTAATAGGGGAACTTGTCTGCACTTCGATGATGAAGAAGTGATACTTGCTGTATCCCTTAGCTATTGATGTTTCTGTGACTAATTATCTCCTTTTTGTTTTCAGTCAAAACCACTTTGCAAGGATGGTTCTCTCAGTCTGTTCCATGGTGTTGACACCCAGCATATAGCTTATTTTAGGAACATCTGTTCAGGTATTGCATTTGGAAAGTCTTGGATGTGTGTTCCAAATATATCACCTTTTAACCTTCTGACTACCGACGTCGACTTAAGTCGACAACGTCAAACTTTACTCTGAATACCGATGTCGACTTAAGTCGACATGCGTACTGCGCGCGA
>JAUTCZ010049802.1:0-11251 GCA_032273805.1 Melanodrymia brightae | reverse complement strand
CCTAATCATATGGAATCCATTCAGAAACCCATGTCATAAGGAATTGGTCACGGATTCCCTGCAATTTTACTCTACTATTATGGCGATCACTGTTCATTCTAATCCACTGCATATTTGTGGTTACGCTACCAAGTTAATGGATTTATGTCAGTGTGCCATTCTTTCGTTGTTTCAGGAAGCTCAGTGCAAGAGCGTCTGACTGAGGTTCAAAAGGCCATTGGATCGATCCTCCTCAATGGACCTTTTGGGTTATTTTTCGTTCCAACCAGTGATCCATACTGGTCCATCAAAGGCTGTGATATGTGCTTTCCTGTCTGTGGGAAAGTGCACATAAAAACCCCTTGCTATTATTTAATAAGAGTAGCAAATGTGGTGTCAGCAGGTTTTTTCTGAGATTACCGTAGTAGTTGCTGATGAATTAATCAATGTGTTCCATTGGTGTCATTAAATAAATAATCTTCATCTTTTTTGATGCCTCAATTATTTTGGTTAACATTTGTTTTCAGATATGTTCATAGCACCCTTTTTATGTTCATTGTTTTTCACCCTCATATTTATGACTTGCTTTGTACTATCTTTTTTCCAACTTTTAATGCTGAGACTTGTCTTCATTCAATATGGTCACATCACCTTTGACAGTTTCTTATTTAATGTATTTGAATGTAAATTTCACTTTCAGTAACCTCAAACGATTGGTTCACTTGTTGCTGGTTCATCAAAGACCATTGTGGGTCGAGGAAACACTGAGGTTCATAAGTCTTTTATTCTGGGGGTCGGTAGTGCACTCTTTGTTTGTTCCATAGTAATTTTCTAGCTCCCCCATTAATAGAACGAGCATGAAGAAACTATTTTTCAAGATGTTGATTAAAATGATCCAGTATTTAGGAAATATTTGTTTTAGAAGTACAGTGTAGTTCCAAAAATGCATTTTAGTTCAATAGCTTAGATTTGTAGACTTTGAGTTCACAAGAATAGAAGTAGTAAATTATTTGATCCTAAATATTAAAAATAAATCTGTTGGCTACTGTAAATTATAGCGAAAATAAAATAAAAGCAAAACATTTTCCCCGCCTATCAACATTTTTATGATTAATAATGTTCTAAAATGATAGAATATTGAAAAAAATTAAATAAAATAGAAATACTGACTATATATTTTTTCACCATGAAGCATTAAACATTTTTGGCCTTATTATTTGATTATTAATGTTAGTGTTGTAAAATTATTTATCATATATAAACTTTGTTGCGAGAGATAAACATGAAAAAAAACCATTTCATTAAATTAAAACCTATTTAACGCAATAATGTATGTAGATAATAGTAAAACTTCAACACATCTTACTTGTTGGTATTGTATAAAAATAATTGAGCTACCACTAATCCAATATAAATAAAAAGTATTCATAAATAACATTATTATTACGAGTAATTTATCAGATAATTGTAAAATGCGAAATATGTAATCATTCATGATCTTAAGAGCCAAATGCAACTAATTTATATATTTCACTAATCAAATACGAAAAGTCTTCATTAATAACATTATAATCTTTTAGTACATAAACAGAAACTGAATAAACTTTTATATTAAATGTTTTGTTATTAAATGTACCACTGTGTGGTACTACCAATTTGTTTCACTACCGACCCCATTATATATGCATAACTATTGATCCATGCATGTGTAATGCAATAATTATGGTGTCTGTGAATGTTGCACTTTGTAGATTTCCGTAGTAATTTCAGTATTCACCCATTTGTGTTCCTGTGTACCAGAAGATTTTATTTATTTATTTGGCTATGCTGTTATTGTCGTGCTTTTTGTTTTAATAACTTATTTACACCAGTATACACGTGTGCTTTTCGTCATAATACATGTGCCACAGTATTTATTTGCTTGTAAAATAACCAAAGGTATTTAATAGTACAATTCTGTCAAACGTTGGATTTACAACTTACAGTACATAACAATGTGTTATTAATTTTGCTACGAGTTTAGAGTATCCAAAGTTAGTGCTGTTTAATAGTTGATTTATCAAATTGCAATACAATCTTGTTGGCTGAAATGTGCATTGACAGAATACCATGTAATGCTTGAACAAAATTATAGAACTGATTTAGAAATAAGATTTGTTATAGTTGTATAACTCCGTATTATATACCGGTATACGGTATACACGTGTATCAGGGATTATAGATAAGCATTGATACACAGAACTTGTATGTGAATGTACGTTTGTTTGAAAAATAACATTGTACACATATAACTAATTTACTACATATGCCAATACATGTTTATATTAGAGATCCAATTAAATTTATTGGTGTTAAATATTATTCATTTTCCATAATATAGTCGTAAAATGAGTTCATTCCAATCATTGTCAGGTATTTTTTGTTTGCACCAATGTGTACACTGCACATTATCACACCATACAAAAAAACAATTACCCACATACAACTACTACATTGTATTATTTTGTTGTACTGTAGTATTTACACTGCATGATCTGTTTGCGTATTTAGTTCGTAACATTTTATAGAGATTTATTTTTCACTCCTGAGTTTATATTTGATGTGAATGGTATTTTTGTTTATCTGATGTTTGGAATTAGGATAAAATCACATTATTTTGTATTGTTGGTGTTATGTATTTTTAATTATATATTTTATATTGCATTTGATTATTTGCACTGAAGTTGAAACCCATTCGATTGGTGGCGGCTAGTTCATTTCACAAAGGTGTATTACCAATTGTTATATGTGGTCATCCAGGATGCACATCAATATCATAAAGATCAATTTTTCACAGTGCCAAAGATTAGTCCATAAGGGGAAAATGTACACAAACGGATCTGCTAGGTTCATATTAGAACACCACCCCGGGGTCTGATCAGTTCTAATTACCCCTCCCCAGGTCCAAACCACGCTTCACTCCTGTAAACAACAAACTTACCAGTATGTCTTACCCTGGTACTTGAAAATTATTTTGCTCAAATTGGAACAGTAAAGCAACATTTTATATGATTCAAGTTGAATTCCATTTTCTAATATTTTTACTGTGTTATGTGTTGTTAGGACAATACAGTAACAGTTTTTGTTTGTCTTAATATAATAATAAAAATAATATTTGAGAATTTTCGTGGATATCTTGTTTTAATAGTAATGTGTTTTGTTCCCTCCCTCTTCTCTTGCTAACTCAGCTTTTCTTTCAAACTAACTGCGGTTTGTTTCTTTTTCAGTTATTCTGCATGCGGTAAACTTTCTCAATTACATCTTTGTGTCTGGAAATGTATAATAATAATAATACATCTATATCATATTGCAGATATAATTTTTTATATCGTTTGCTCAAATTTACTTGTTTGTGAGTGATGCATGTTATGATGTATAGTGCATCTGGAAACTGCTGTGAATTTCTACTTTTTAATCATTATGTGTTCGTTGAAACAGATGTCTACATACTGGTAATCTTTACAACTCGATATTTCAATGTTTTTATATACTAGTATGTTTCAAATCGGAATGAAAGATTTTCTTAATCAACAAAATAATTAAAATCGTGTTCCTTGAACGATTTCCATTTTATTTCTGGTTTATTCTTTTTTTCCGGTACTCTAAAATGTTTCTTATTTATGTTTGATTTAATTATGAGGTACAATTGTATGCAGTTTGAAACATATATAAGTTTGTTCTATTTTTATTTTTCAGGCATCTGAATTCCTTATACACTGAAGATAGCAAGCTGTATTTGAAAATCGGTCTTGGGTTGGCAGCTGTCTTAGGATTAGGCTTTATTGTGTATAGATCAATTCGTTCTGCCAGATAAAACCCGGCAACATTGGGATGTGCATTCTTAGAACTGAAGTTACTGTTGTGAATTGTTATAGGAGAATTTCATGACGCAAAAATGAAGTATGGAGTTTTAAAGTGAACAATGAACAAAACAAAGTATCGGCTTTGATGTGCACAATGAACACATGCAATGCTGTCCTTGAGTTTCACCTGTGAAATTGAGAGTAAGTGGCAGAGGCTCTATTCGTCCATCCATTTGTCCTTTTATTCATCCAGAACACTTCTGTTTCATGCAATAACTTGTAGAAATATGATTGAATTTTATCTTAATTCATACTAAGTATGTTTTTAATACCTCAAACTTCGGCAGTCATTTTCTGAGTTAAACTGCATCAATATTTTATTTTGGTTAGTAGGTGGTTTGACATTTTAAAAATCTACAAAAAAGTATATATATATTTTTCTGGTCAGTATTTAAATAAAAACTAATAACGAAAATTATTTCTACATAACAAAGGTTTCCTTCCGAGGTCATCCAGTTTTCGGCACTTGGCAAAAAACAAATGTTAAAATGTAGTCTTTAAACTAAAGATGCAGTTTTACACTTAATATTTCAAAATGTTTGCCTCCAACCTTATAAGGTTGAACTCAAAGTAGCACTTGTGAACGTCATCGTACAACTTACATCATATAAAATAATAATGAATGAATCGTCTGAAATTTGTTCCAGGTTGGAAGACAGAATGTGACAAAAATGTTGAAAGTTTGTGTATTTACTAGTTTTTTTCTCTGTTTATTCTATTGTGATGTCCATTAAGAGTTGTTAAGACTTCAGATGTATTTCTTCCTATCTATATTTTAGTAATTCAATATCTGTTCACTATCCAAGAGAAATCATTGCAGTGACCCTGTAGCGCATTTTAATTGTTGATTTCAGTTATTTTACACTCAAGAGAAACCTGTCACAATTGTTTGTTTTGCCGCCATGTTTTAAACGATTACTCATCTGCCATTGAGTCAGTTCATCTAAATGCGAAACATAAATTTATTAAATGATTTTATTAATAAAAAAAGTATAAGAGTTTACTTTATATTCTGCGAAATTGCAATTTACGTCTTGTGGAGTAAACATCACAAAAATATTAATGAATTACACAAACTATTTTATATGCATAAAATTATAAGTACCAGTCTATTAATTTGACACCAAAACACTGATTTGTTTTCTTTATGTTTACATTTGCAATTTTGGTTTATATGACAATAACATCTGGATTAAACTATTTGGAGTTCCATTCTCTTCCTTGGTCAAACACGAGGGACTGATTTTTATTTCGATTGTTGAAGATAACTTGTAAATATATGTATATCATAATTTCTTTTTGTACAATAAATTGTTTAACTTTGATACATTTTTAAACGTGTTAGGTTAAGTTTACTTTTTTAACTTGAGCTTGTCTTTATAATTTATGTTTCTTTTGTTAAAACTTGTCGGATATATTTCATGAGGACATGGAAAATAAATGAAACCTATAGAGGAAGATCGAAGGTTTAAATTGGTTAGACTCCATAAATGGGTATGGGCCTGGTATTCTTATGGTAGTTTCAATGTTGTGTGTAACAAAGAGATTCTGTGAAAGCTCTGGAACCCAAATAAGGCCCAATTTTATTGATTGTTATGTTAAAGTTTTTCTTCTTTTTTGAGCTTTCAATTAATCTTTTCCAATGATTTTTATTCACAGCATAAGTATGTATACATCTTTATAATATGCCAAGTTATAAATATAACAGTTATAAAGATGTGTGGTGGTAAATATTATAAATTAATATTAATTATAAAATATTGTTAACTAGATGTTAATTGTAACAAGGTGTACTTTTGCCATTTGCAATAATTAACATAAAAAAACAAACTGATCTTGTGGTCATTAATTTTTGCTGAAATATAAAGGTAAAGCTACTTTGAAATTTAGCATCAATTTAGATTGTAATTAATGAAACTGATCAGTTAGTTCGGAAAAGTTTTTGTAAAATCGACCACATGCATGCTTTTAATTATAAGCACACATCAAGTGTCTTCAATATTATTAATTCAAAAGAAGATTTTTGTATTGTTTAAAGGAAGAATATCATTTTTAAATGTACATATTCTAGTAAATCACTTTGTTTATTGGTTGGGATTTTTTACAGTATTTTGGACATCACTGTAAATGGCCACTTGCCCTACTTGTACAGTCATATTTTAAAATGTTCGTTTTCAACAGGAACCACAAAGTGATCTAATTATATACTGAGAAACTTGTCTATAAAGATCATCTAATGTACCTACAAAAATTGGTCTTATAATCAGGTGCTATGGCCTCTATATAGTTTAAAATTCATACATTTGTGTAAAGAATGGACATATCTGAAGTAGTCTTTATAGACAAGTGGTTATATACAGGTGTTCTTTAAAGTAGTTTTGGTCTGAAAGATAGTAACTGTATTACATTGTTTAATTAAACAACTACATTTTCACAAATCATCTTGTTTTAATCTTTAAACATGGTTCACATGACAATCAATTGTTTGCATTTGTGCCACACAAGAGGGCCTTGTATAGTGAACAAAGTGAATTTAAAAATAATACCTTCACAAATAAAATGTTAAAATAATACTTGTATATATACAAAGTTTGAATTTATGTTGCTGATACGAGTATAGAATGAATGTGTGAAATCACGATTGCCCAACAATGTTGAACGGTAATAAAATGATTTTAAAAGAATGTTCTATCTGTTGTTATTCATAATGGGAGTAAATGTTGCATTAAGCTTGAGTTCAGTCAACATCCATCTTGTTTAATAGATTTGGCAGAGATGGATGTTTGTTGTAATGTTCACTTATTCCCTTCTGTTAGATTCTTGTAATTACGAGGGAATTTGTTACTTTATGCAGTGCATAATATTAGAATCCCTTTGAATTCGCCTCCAATCGTTTTGTCCATTATTCTGTTGTTGAAGTTCTGATTATGCATTTGACGGATGCTTGTGTGAGCATATATCGACTCTGGACGCTATAGTGGCGAGAATATTTGCTATCCCATTACTTGTTAGTGGTAGTCTGTAGGTTTGTATGATGCCAATGACTGAGTTAATTAGTGTGTTATAACTTATTTATGCGCTTGTATCCAATTGAGGTTCAAGCACGTCTGTCCTGAAGACTCGGTCAAGCGGTCTGCCCGCCCAGAACAGAAGTCAGTGGGTTAATATGAGAGGAAACCCACAACTTGTTAATAAACCGCAAAGCATCTTTAATATGTACTCTTCCACAGACAGGACATTAATCGGAACCACCCATATTCTATTTGGCATGAAATAGTTTGGTTCCAACGGGTAGGCCTACGAATAAAGCTGACAAGTTATGATCACATCTCGGCTATTTCCGTCGTGTACTGTACGGAAATAAACGAATTGAAAATAGACTGATACCTTCCCTTTGCGTTTAGCGACTCGTGTAGCTACCAAGGGCAGGTAACCCAGGCTAAGTTCAGTAAAAATTATGTCTATGACAACGTTTAATTTCAATGTATCAAAGAAAGAAACAAAGATTTAAAAACAACTTCATAATAGTTGTAAGGTAAATTATAAAATTAAATGGTGACTAATTTTTTCGTCGCCAAACAATTTATCATGAGTTTCATAGCATTTTTCTATACCGTCACCTATTTTCGATCGACACCTGTCACCTGTCTCATTATCATTTTATATTTGCAATCTCAAGGCATAAGGTTTTTATTTTTAAGACAACTGATATGTCATTATAAAAGTGTTAATCAAATTCCGGTAATATCATGCAACAGCCCGGTCAATTGCAATCCATTCCGTGTAATATGTATAACCGTAACGAGCCACGGGAATTCAATTGACCGGGCTGTTGCACGATATTACCAACTCCGTTTTGTGGTCCCGCGTCCTTACGCATTTTGCGTTGGTTCACTGATGTGTATATTCACACTCTCGTCCTCAGTTTCGCTTCCACCCCATTCATCAACATTCATTACGTCTGTCACTCATCTCAACTCTTCGCAATAATCGACCGGTAAAACTTTGAGTCAAACTCACCATCATTTTCGCTGTCAGACGAGGCGAGAGGCACTAGGACTGTTGTGTCCTGGAGATTGACAGATACAGGGGAGGCAGTGTCATGGTGTGGGAGCGAATATCCGGGCGAGGCGTAACTGATCTCCATGTCATTGATGGAAGCCTCAGAGGTGTTCGCTACCGGGACAAAATCCTTGCTCCCGTTGTAATTCCATACATGGCACAGCGTCCACACATGATGTTCCAACAAGACATTTTGTTTCATCAGGGTGGTCACAGTAATGGTCCATTGGCAGCAAACCCGTGCGCAACTTGTGATATTACTGCACACACACCTCCAAAATGGTGTGGTTATCTAATTCCATAATTTCTGCCATGAATTTCATTTGGTTTGTGAAATAAATGACTATTGATTATATGCATACTTTTTTGGTTGAGTATATATGATCATTCTTAATACTTTCACATCGATTAAATATAACACTAATTTTTACTTTTGCTTCTGGGCACGATGAACTTGCATATAAGTATGGTAACAAAGGGTCATTGAATCATAATTTCTTTGTCAACTGATCAGTTGGCCATGACAACACATGAAAAGAAGATCCACTTCTGCCAACCAAATATACACACATGCTGCGTAATGCATCACTTCCTGGTTTGACAAACATCCGGATTATATTACATGTATAAACATTTCCACGTGCAGCAAATGTAAATTACACTTGTAGGGAAAGCTTAATCATGAATTTATATGCAAATTAGAACAAATCGTGTGCAATTTTCTATGCAATTATTGATTCTATTTTTTACTGTTTTGTGTGACAGAAAACATGCTTATAAGAGATTTTAAAATGTATGCAATAAACAAATAAGTAGAATCTACTGTATTTTTGGTGATCAACTCCTATTTTGTTCTTTTTCAGTTTATATTTCATACTTCATCTTCTAATTGGTCAGTAATGTCTGGAAACAGCAAACCACTTCATAACAACAAAGAGGTTGTTATGGAAATACAAGCTGAGCCCATTACAAGTCTGGAAACTACAATTAAAGCACTTTTGGCAGCCATTTTTTATGGATTCTGTTCCGTTTCCATGGCCTTCATAAACAAGATGCTGTTGTCGTCGTATAAATTTGATTACCCTGTATTCATCATGACCGTGCAGATGGTATTCACGATCTGTGTTCTAGAGATATTGAGTTTCATGGGATGTTTCGTGCTGCCAAGGTATACATTATCACGTGGCAAGGAGTTCGTGTGGCCTGCTGTTTTCTATGGTGCGAATGCTGTCCTGTCACTCTCTGCCTTGTCGCACATGAACATTGCAATGTATGGAGTGCTGAAGCGCTGTGTTCCACTGACTACCCTCGTCTTCTCAGTGTTTATTTTAAAGAAGAATCGACCCACAAAGATGACAATCGTCTCGATTATTCTCATCACATCTGGTTGTATTATTGCAGGTGAGAGCATAATGGTATAAATACTGTCTTGATTGCACTTTTCCCACAGACTGGGTAGCACACACCATGGCCTTTAATAGGAAATTAATGGTTTTATTTTCTTCAATTGATTGATCAGTCATGCTAAATTTTTCATGTTTGAATACCGATTAGTTTCATATGCCTTTTGATGCCAGAACCCTGGGTCCTTATTGGACATGTAATAAGTATCTAATTTCCGAAGTTCAGCGCTTGAAATTCATGGTGGAAAATCGGCGATGCCAATGCAAAACCTGGTGCAAAATTGATGTTTGCAACTTTTGTTTTACCATCGCCAAATTTCGTGTGTGACATTTCATTCAGAACTCCATGGCCAATTCCAGATCATCGATTGTAGTAATCTGGATGTTGCTATATTCAATATAATTAGGTTTATTTAATTATTTTCTTTAAAAATTATGGCAAAATTAATTTGTGACAGCAATCAAATGTCATCTCAAAATTGTCAGAATTTCAACGACTGAAAAATTAATGGTTGACAAATATAAGTTAATGTATTTTCGTTTCTTTCAGGATATGGAGATCTGTCCTTCATTTGGAGTGCATACTTTTGTGAAGCCGTAAGCAATATAACCCAGACGCTATACCTGTTGTTAGTTCAGAAGTACGTCACCAAGAAGCAGTCGACGGTCGAGACCCTTCAACTGAACAGCTTTAACACTCTACCATTGTTCGCAATCGTACTCTTAGTTAAAGGAGAGCTAAGCGAGGTCTGGCAATACGAGCAGTACGCAAACCCGCTCTTCATTGTAGTGTTTGTTTTAACCATCTCCATGGGATGTATCCTTAACTATGCATTATTTCTTTGCACGGGTCTAACATCGGCGCTTACCACCAGTGTCGTCGGTGGGCTGAAAGCCATGGTTCAGACTTTACTTGGGATATTTACGTTCGGTGGAATTAGTTACAATCTACCGACGTATTTTGGACTGGGTTTGAATCTGAGTGGAGGAATTATGTATCTGTATGTGAAGTTCAAAGACAATCAGTTGAAGCACATCACTATCAAGAAAGTTCTCAGCTTTTCCAACTTGTCAAATGGATTTGCTGAGAAAGGTGACATTTCTACACTGCTGAACAACAATACTTCTAATAGCAAATCGTGATGGATATTTTTATATAGGGATTATTATTTTATCGACATACCAACGTTCTGGTAGCCCAGAAACACATTCAGGTAGCCCCAAAAGCGAAAAACATATAATCAAACATCCACCCTTCTACAAAGTTAGTAAAAAACATACAAGTTGCTGAAAAAGTATCGATGTCATCTTGTACAAAGCTTTAAAATTTTATTTATTTTTGATAGCCCACTGAACTACCTACGCATGCTAAAGCAGTAGCCCAGGAACAAAATCTTGTAGCCTTTGGCTGCTGGGTATGGGATTTAATCAACCCTGCGTGAATAGAAAGGAAACTTGATAACTTGTATTCATTTTGTAACCTTCAGCCTGGGTTACCATGTAGAAAACTTACCACATCACACGAAGTTGCACAAGCAGTTGTACAATATCAATTTGTGCTACGGATAGTCGGGTTACACAAGGCTCATGTATTTGCGATCGTGATAAGAGTAGGTTACGTACGAAAAGTACTATTGCTACTCCGGTTAAACAAGGTAGACGTATTCGTGGTGCTGGCATATGAACATAATTATGTCTAATATTGAGAAATTAGTCATTTATATTTATAAATAGCCCCAACCTGATTTAGTATTTGAGCCAGTGATCCACGACTGGTTTATCAAATTCCGTGGTGTGTTCTATCCTGTCTATGGGAAAGTGCTGTCATTTTCGTGGAAGAGTAGCCTATGTGGCGGCAGCGGGTTTCCTCTGTGACCATGTGTCAATATAACCATGCGTCTGACG
>JAUTCZ010049791.1:0-11254 GCA_032273805.1 Melanodrymia brightae | reverse complement strand
TTTGTAGATGGTTTTTCTGACACAAGTCTCAAGAAAATCAATCAATGGTAGCGAGCACAGTGGATTTATTTTCTTTCATACGAGTGTCACGACAAACCATCTACAAAATGACAAGTCTCAGAAATATTTTCTAACTAGTGAAATAAAGTCTTATAATTTAGTATAAAATGCTAATTATATTGTTTTCTACAAAATGTTTTGGTTCCGTGACGTCACTCCATCATCTTAACCAACGAAACATTATAATGTAAAATTATACATGTAGCCAAGAGCATGCTTATAGAATGACATAATCGACATGCCGGCTGTCTACTTCCTGAACACTGAGATCAATTAACCAATGAAAAGGGCTCATTAATGTTTATGGACTTATGATAGACGGTTTTTGTAGTATGGCTCTCTAGCACCATGGAACGATTTGATTGCAATAGAAAGTTATTTTTCTGTAATGTATTCCAAAGGTGTCGTTAAACAAACAAACTTTATCCTTTTATCAAAATGACCACGTACGCCGAAAAACCTACCTGATTTTTTTTAAATCCCTGTATCACCCAGCCCCCTACCCCTCCTCCCACCCCCATGACTTTGTGTATTGAATCGCCAGTTCTACCATCATTAATCATACCCCTTAATATGATTACTACAAAGAAATATAATCTTAAAATATTATTGAAAATTATCTGCTTTGCATAACATAATCTTGATCTCTCAACACTAATAAAAAATACTAAATTATAAACAATGTGCAGTCAATTAAGCGAGATTACATCAACTAGAATTATTTTAGGAAATAAAAAGTTAAACATTATGAAAACTTGTGTAGTTGATTTTAAGGCTTGCACCTTATATAAAAAACCATCCACTAGCCAAAGAAAACTAAGGGAAAAAACCAGAGTGCAGAGCACTGAAACAATTGTTATTGACTTGAATTTTAAAAATAAAAACAAAGATGTTAATTTATAATAAAATGAACATGAAAAATTAATCTTCTAATGCTACATTAACATTAAATGCAACAAAGACACATGGTAATAAACATTTCATTTTAATTGTTATACTTCGATTATCGTCTGCTACGAACAATAAAAATTTATATCAAGAATTCATTGCCTACCAGACAATAACATGAGCTTCCATGTCCTATAGCTGATGAACTGAAGAGTAAAGTCTGAAAGAGTTATGTCCCCTGAAAATAAGATCGTTTTTTCTTTCCTTTGTAATATCGTGGTTGTTGAAACCCGAGATTGTAGGTAGTGCAGTTACAAAGAAGATTCTGGTTATAGTTCCAGGAACACCGACATACCAATAAGACATAAAATCAACTACAGTTCTGATTGGTATTAATATGTGATTGATTATTTATGCAAATACTTTTTTTTTTTTTTTATTATATGCCCAATAAATTCATTTACTTTATTTATTCAATAGTTGTAACTTGTTATACAAGTTACATTTGAGAGTGAAACATTTTATAGGGTACATTAAAAAATATTGATTTTAATAAAAAATCTTGAATCTTTTAAATCTTTCAAATGCCATGCAACTCCATTTTCCTTCAAGAAAATAGTACCATTTCAACTCCACTATTTTGCTAAAATAAGTAAAACCCTTGATTTTTTGCATGAGAATGAAACATCTCTCTCTTTCTCAGTCTGTCTGTCTCTTTTTCCCAAATTATTTCTGTCTCCCTCTCTCTATCTCTTCTTCCACATATATTTGCGTACGATTATAAACTCATGTTCATTATACAGCTTATTATTACTACGTCTGTCATGTTTTGTTTTATGTTAATTGTAAAATGTAAGGAGGAGAGACCTTAATATAGGCATTGCCTGTTGGTCAATCCCCAGTGTACATGTGTTGTACGTAATAAATATTGTTTAAAAAAAAAAAAAGAAAGATAATGAACCCACAAGTTTCAAAACTGGTGAATATTTGAAGAAATAAAGTACAATACACCAAGTATACATACTGAGGTTCCGAGATCTTGCGCTACTTAATATCACGAAAATAAAAGAATACCATAAAATCTATAAGATTAAACATACATGGTTTGCATTCTTAAACATATATTCAATCTTTATTTATGTGTCAAAATATTGCCAATAGATACATTTAGATAATAAGAATGATGGCAGCAACTTTAATTGTGGATATCGTGGTAAAATGGTATAGCTAAATATGGAAAGCGTTAACGGTCATAATGATATACGGTAATGCCAGTACACAAATTAATGGTCATATCTACAAAACATCAAACTGGAGAATTTATTAGACTTACTCACATTTTAAAAAATACAAGTAATTCCTAATCCATTCGGCACATTTATTTTAGTTATTTCTATTTATATGTTTCTGTGTACGATTGTTGTTGAGAAATAATTTGAAACTATTAATTATTGTATACATACATGCAGTAAAACAAATATTTTCACTTCCTAAACTTTAAAGCGGGACGTAGCTGAAACGTAGAGTGTCCGCCTGAGGTTTGATACGTTGATAGATTGATCCTCCTCAGTGGACTCGTTGGGTTTTTTCCAATTCCAACCAATGATTCTCGATGGGTCCATAAAAGGCTATGGTGTGTGCTATCATGTCTGTAGAAAAATGCATATATAAGATCCCTTGCTGTTATTTGAAGACTAGCGTATGTGACAGTAGCGGGTTTCCTCTATGACCAAGTGTCCTAAATATATAGGCCAATTAATAAACAAATATTGATTTTTGTTTATTATAGAAAACACTTATTTTGGTTCTTTTTGTATTATTTAACTCAGCAAGAACTCATCTTAAAAAGACGTTGTCATTCTTTACAACATAAAAATTTGTTTGCTTCATTTTGATATCTCCTTTGTCAGGAGACATTTTTCTCAGTTGATCTGAAAGATGTAACTATATGTGCAGAAATTAACATTATCAGGCATGCTATCATGGATTTGATATAGCTAAATTATTAAAATACTAACCAATCGGAATCAAGTATTCTTAAAAATCAGTGTAGCACAAAAGTCAAGTAGAATCATTGAACTTGAGCAGACGACTTCACTAGTGTAATATTACTAATAAGTCTCATGATAAAATTTAGGGAAGATCTAATGACTACTTGTAAAAATATTGCCAGAAAGCATCATCCAATCATCACAGCTGCCTCATTAAATATGCACAGATTTCACTAAACATCGAACGTGAGCAGAGGGCTTGTGTAAGAAGTCTTCTGTTGAAGAGAATCAATCACCATTTTGGTAGGAAAATCGGGATCACGTGACGAAGGCATGCAGCTCGATCTATGACGTACAAATAGATTCTCTGCATCTACAGACAAAAGCGTGACCTTAAATAGTGTATTAACTATCCAAAATAATATTTTTGCTGATCGATTCATGTCGTAAACAGAAAATGTTACTTAATATGATATTTTGACATTTCTGTTGTTTGTAGTCATATAATAAACATATGCAATTAATGTAGACAAACAAGGACAATGTTTTCGCTTCTGTTTATCATGATTATAAGCAAATTCATTATTTTGCATATCTTCGTCACACGATACCGATTTTCGCACCGAAATGGCGAGTGATTTTCTTTACAGACGATCGGATGGCGCCTTCTAAAAATGGCATCCGGAAAGTGAATCCGAATGCCGCCGACGCCACCAACCAAAGTAATCCTTATTCATCGGTTCTTCAGGCAACACAAAAATTAAACAAAACAGAACCATACAAACAGAAACAAAACCAATCGGCTTAACAAATCATCATAATACATTGTTCATGGGTTATTGATTTACTTACGTGTACATTAAGCATTGAGAAATAAGGTTACATTCTAGTTGTATTAGAATTGTTATTTCATTGTTTTGTGATCTATTTGTGGCATAAAGACAACATTAATAAATAAAATAGGTATTACTTCATGGTTGGTTTGCCAACCGTAAATACTAATTATCACATGTATACAGTTTATTGTCTAACGTCAGCAAATATCTTGATTATCAGTGACGTCCAGTTCCAGTGTCTGAATCGCGCCTGAATACATTTTCATTGCTGACATGTTTTAAAACTAAAATCTGTGATATTATTTTATGTCCTTTAAGTTAAACCTAGCCATGTACACTATTGTTTATAGATTTTACCATATTATTCATATATCAGATCTATTACACTGATGTTTTTTTTTAATTTTATATCACTGTATTTACCATATTTTGACACCCAATAGCTGATGTATTTTTGTTTGTGCTAGGGTGTTGTTAAATTTTACTTCATTCTTTCTTCGATTGATCCCAATTATCTAGTACACATCGAAAAACCCGAAATCATCTAACCACTGATGAAGGACAACTCTGTTAGCGACAAAATGATTCCTTCCAGTAACCAGAATTTTGTTTTGTTTTTTTAGTAATTATGGGAACACCTAATTTTCATTAATTAAACTATTTGCGGATACATATCATTCCAACACATAATCCTTATTCAATGTGTTTGTCCCCCTTTAAGCAGTCACCTGTGTTAAAAGGCCACTTTGTTACTTCCTTGCTTAATACAGGTTTGTCTGCAATGTGCATGACTTTGTGTATGTGGGAGAAAGTACAAAGCTATGAAAGACCTTTTATGTTGCCATTTGAAGTATCACGCTGTCACACCAACTCCCACTGTGCCTGATCTTTTAATGAGCATTAATGTGTCAGGTTAATTAAGTACCATTAATCTCATAGAAGTACAATAAGCAGAGAAACACATCACTTTGTAACTACTACCACTACTACATGTATTACAAAGTTATTATGCTTATTGAATAGTAAAACCTCCCATCTACCTATAGAATCAGTATTATATAATCCATTTGTTAAGTGGAGTCAAAGGACTAGGTATGTTTGTGTATTCAAAAGATTGATGTTGCCTCATTGTTTTCTGATGTTTTAGTTACAAAATAGATATTGATTGATGCATTTTCAGTTGGTCTTATCACATTTAAAATCTTTGGACATGTATAGCGCACAACAAAAATGTGTCTCTCCTTTACTGGTTTTTCCACTAACGGATACACCTTTTCAATTCATTATAATGACTAAATTAACAGGTTTTCACTTATTTTATTTGAATTTATATCACTTATTAATGTATATGAACAAGTTATTTCATAATTATATACATGTATTGTCTTTATAAAATTGTCATTTGTTATGACTTTTAAAAAAATTTGAAATACTTTTTTTTTTTGGTTATGGAACAACATCACCAAGTATTGTTTAATTAGTCTCTATTGATTACTTATAATATTTCAGAATGAAAATTCTAGTTAAATATGTAAAATATGGGTTGTTCTATAATTTAAAGTTGTTTTAATGTGTTGTAGCCTGTTGGTGACTGTAGTGCTTTCCTGAAAAAGGTTTATATAATTTTATAACAAAATGTACTCAAAATTGATGAATAATAAAACATGATTGACTAAAATCAATGTAACTCTACAATGACTTGGTGCATCTCAAAACTGTAAACAAACTGTTCTTGAAACTAGACACTAATAGCTTTCTAACCATGTCATTCAAGTTTATTGATTCTCAAATAATTGGAAAATAATAATATGAATTTCTTACTGTGATAAAATAAACAGTTTAAAAAACGTATTTCATAGAGTATTAAACAATATATATATTAATAGTTGGGTGGGGTGGGGGGTGGTAGATCGGGGTTGGAATTGCAGTCTTTGCCAAATAATTATTTCCTTAAATGTTGTATTTTGCTTTATCGTACCCTGTAAGCATCATTAACTAATTATTCATTTATTCATCTATTACACTGGCTACATAAAATTACATTTATTAGTGTTGCTTTGCTTTTAACACTACCTAATAAAGTATTAATCAAATGATCTTCTGAAATGACAGTCATAAAGAAAGCTCAAGGGCTCAGTGAGCACCAGTGCTGACTTATTATTATAGTCAAGAAAATGATTTGTGGAATACCTCTATTGTGAAGTGTGACCTTTTTAACACAGAGCTTCTACTTGTAATGGGCTTAACCTGTTGTGTCTGCAGTCCTGACACACTCACACATACACACACATAGGGAAGCTTCAGTTACCTTAAAGGGGCACCAGATCAATCTAAGAGGTTGTCAGGTGTGTCCCTGTGGTGCTCGGAAAGAAAGTCACAGAAAAATAAGTCACAGCATAAAAGTAGAAGGAAAAAAGTCACAGCATAAAAGCAGCAGGAACAAAGTCATAGCATAAAAATAGCAGGAAAAAAGTGATAGCATAAAAGTAGTAAGAAAAAAGTGATAGCATAAAGTACCAGGTAAAAAGTCACAGCATAAAATTAAAAGGAAAAATGTCATAGCATAAAAGTACCAGGTATAGAAGTCACAGAAATGTCACAGAAAAATATATAGCCACAGAAAAATAGTTGCAGCTTATATTAAAGAGAATCACTCGTCAATTTGGCGCGATCACGTCATGATGGGAGTGAAGCAGGTTATACATAAATTCATTTGCATATAAACAGAAGAGAAAACATAATTGCATACATAAATTATAAACATCAACAGGAAAGTTTCAAAACGTCATTATATTACGTGAAATTGCTGTTTGTACATCGTACGAGGTAATGGCATTACATAAACCTTTCACCATTGTTTTAAATTTCACCATTGTTTTAAATTTCACCATTGTTTTTAGTATCATAATTGTTTTAAATTTCATCATTGTTTTTAGTTACATAATTGTTTTAATTTTGTACGGTGTTGGACACCGGTTTTGCTAGTTCGGTGGGGGACACCAGATTTTTAATATTTATTATCATTACCATATTCAGACACCCAATAGCCGATGTAGTTTTTCGTGCTGGGGTGTCGTTAAACATTCATTCATTCATTCATACATAAACCTTTCCATTATTAGATTGAATGACTTTTATGGAGGAATCAATACAGCAGTGCATGATTGAGGAGTGGAGGGGGACATGTGCCTCCTCTATTTTTAGATTTATTGCCCAAAACGTGTTTCTACAAATATAATTTTCAAAATGTCACAATGTTTGATTTATTAAGGAATAAATGTCAATGTGTTTTACAATTCAATCTGAACAACGTTCGCAAGAGGCTGAGGTAGAGGGGTGGGGGTTAAAGCCATTTGGATTGCTTGCCATATAAAAACATCGGTCCATAGTCAGTTAATAAATATTTTATGTTACGATTAGGACGGAAGGGGTGGGTAGAGGTCAAACCCAATTCTAATTCTTTTCGGATTGTGAAACACATTGTCATTTATGCACGATCCCATGCAGAATATTTTTACTGTCCACTGACACAATTCAGTACATTTATGCTTGTTAAAAAATAGTTCCTTCAAATGTCCACCAATTAATTTTAGCATTATTTCCATTCATATGTTACCATAAAATGGTAAAACTGATTTGAAGTGAGGATGAAAATTTCCCATAGATCACTATTTAAGTAAAACACTCATGTTTATCACAGATGAAACGGAAATCCTGTGACATAGAATTTAGGCTCACCTGTACCCATCAGTCGAAATAGGTAACAATTTCCAAACATTTCGACCCCTGGGGCCACTTAGAAAGATTCTCCTGAGGTCAGACCACAAACCGTTCTATCTGGTAAGACAATCTCAGACATTTGCGGCTAGAAATCCTAACACAGGTTAAAAATGCACATATAATTTACTGAACCTGGCTTTCATCAAAATAATTCAATAATCTTAAGATTAATATATTATGCTTTGCCCACCAGTATCACTTAAATGTTTATGCACTTGTATATTAACTCTTTCACTGTCTGCAATTTTTTTAACTAGTGTCGTTAGATTGCCCAATTTTTGGGATATTTTCACACTGTCCTATCATAAATCGGAATTTTTATTATTCTTAAATATTAATCTTTAATTAGACTAAATAATATTTACTCACGCAGTAGTAAATGAAGAACTTATATCTGACAGAGAGCTGCATACAGCCTGGTATCTATTTTAAAACACTGCCACCATGTACCAGTTGTTTATATTCCTTATTTTTATCAATAACATTGTCAACAGACACATTTTCATGTTTACTGCTTTTACATTAAAGTAGAAGGCTTGTACATTACAAACATTTCCATGGTATACATCAAAGTCAGAAGTCTAACTTATTATCGCTATTAAAATCGTATGATCCACAGTTAGAATCAGCTATTATTTCGGCAACTTGTTCGACAAGAAACATGCGATATCTCCGCATGGGATCCACCATTTTTATACTTGTAGAGGATTTCCCAAGTTTATGTCGTTAATCTTGAACTATTGGCGGTATTTCTCTACTGCTATCATTGGTGGTTACCAAAGATCAGCGATCTCCGATCTTGGCAGTGAGAAAATTTGACTGATATATTAGAGATGTTCTACCATGGCACAGAAGACGTTAAAGATGCTTAATCACAACGTTCCGTGCCAAATGTTGCCGCTCTGATGCATCTTCAGACAAGAGCGTGACCGTAAAATGTGTTAACTATCCATGTTCATGTTTTGGCGATTGATTCATACATTATAGATGGAGCAATTTTACGTAATAACACTTTCTTACATTTTGAATGTTCTGTTGATGTTTATAATCAAATAATAAATGTATGCAATAATGTAGATAAAAAAGGACAGTGTTTCTCTTTGCATGTAACTCACTCCACACCATTATCACTTGATTGCGATTTCTGTGCCAGAATGGTGAGTGATTCTCTTTATTCTGGCTGTCTGTATTCCTCTACCATCAACAAGTGAATTTTTCTATCTAGATTCCTCCATGAACATTGATTATAAAGAACTCATACAAAATAACAGCTAGTGGTGATATGTAAATTTAAGCATAGTTAATGAATAATTAAATCTCATTATAATCTCATACATGTAATAGAGCAATAATGTGTTAGCGCAAACTCTGCAAAGACTTCTACATTGCACAAGTAAATTGTAATAGATTATAGCACATAAATAATTGACACAAGACGTTTCCTCACAGACCTGCCAGTTTTCCCTACTGTAAGTATACTGATCTGTTTATCATGCACTTGTACTTCCATGGACCAGATAATGCTGGTGTGATAATTCAGTGTGATCAGGTACATGTACTTTCCTGATAACATCAGTTCCTGCCTCAGCCATTCTACTTCCTCTTACATGTCTGTTGTCAGGTTACGAGGAAATGCAATCTATGCATGATAATTGCGACTGATAGTTTACGTCAAATTTCCTATCTTGAATCTTCAAAATAAATGTTAAATTGACATTTGGGTGCGACCACTATATTTTTTCTATTTCTCTGCAATGTTATCAGGATATTCAATATGTGCATGGCAAAGATTCACAGTGTACACTTGTATATCAGTGACTTAATTATGACTGATCTAATGTATGCAGCATGACAAAGACAATACATGTACAAACTAAAGGATTAAAAAGCAATGTATTTGCATTTTGCAGAAACCCTATAACTGCTTGGTAAAATCAACTTTCTCAATTCAAAGTCCCAAGATAAGATTCTTAGTCTATATTGATGAGGGCAATTTCTCTGTCAACTTACATGTATGTTAGCAAAAACGTTTTAAAAATTTTATTGTTAAATTTGAGACATTACATGTATGCTCTTAACATAATGGTAATAAAAACAGAAAACTCGGACATCATTGTCAAACATTTAAAAATGCATCTTACCATTAATTCCTGCAGTTTACTCTCCCAAAGAGCAGTGTACGCACCAGTACTGGCCGGACGAAGACCGTTTCCACGAGACATTATCAACGTTAAACTTTAGTTTCTTCACACAATTGTATCCAAAGAAAACAAGTAATGGTCAAACAAAAGCTCTGTCCACTACGACATACTTCCTGTATGTCTTGTTATGAATACTTTAAATCAATTTTCACGGCAACAGACTATCAATTTTCACTGCAATAAGACACCACATTGAGGTACATTTCTTAAAAACTGAAAAACAAATCGCTCCAGAAATATAAAAATCACATTGAATTTCCTTCAGTTAGTTTGGTCCACATTCCACTCTTTAAATGATACCCGGATTTCTATAATAACTATTTTTGGTCTGTTTACTCATAAGATACAGTACAAAAAAAAAGAGTTTTTTTTTAACAAAGCACCACGAAACTTCTATGGAAGATGTTTTCTGCTGCTCTGGTCACAGGTAAGCCAAGTACTCGTGTTACTTTCTCCCAGCCCAGTCCATGCCGCTCACCAGTAAACTGGCTCCAGTAACTGGCTCCAGTGTACGGCCAGCCCACAACCTCAGGTGTTTGTAAGCTGTGAATCTGTTAGGACTGCAGCTCCTCTCACTGATCAAGTGAATGCTTTGCAATCTCTCCACCTCCGATCTGATCGGCTACCCACCAGTCACAGACGGTGTGGATATCATATTCTGTTGGCCAAATCCATAAATTTTAAAGAAATGGTAAAGTTGGTAAACCAAATGTGGCATTTATCCAACAATTTTGAGAAAACTGAAACTTTGTTGATGCAAACAACTTGATACATGTCTTTTGCAGACACAAATACATGACTTATCTACATTTGTATTGAAAAGGAAAGCAGGCAGGAAAGATAATATAGTATTGTTTTAATGCACATATAAACTTCTGTTTTTCTTTGTAGTGAAAGATAAATGTATTTGTTTTGCCCAACTGATGTCTAAGAAAACAAAGTCTTACAATAAAATAACATGGCTAAAATATCAATAAAGTAACCATTAGTGAAGGAAGATTAGATATGTACATGTATACATACAAAGCCTACACACACAAACATGTACACACATGCAACTTCGTACATATGAAAAATCTGCCAAAAAGTATTTCTTGATTAGTAATTTTGTGCAAAATTTATCGGCTCTTGTTATACAAAAACACTGTAAACTACTAAAAATGTTTGAAAAATTGTAATAAAAAAACAATATTTTTGTTGCCATACATTTTGTATGCCTGATAAAGAAACTTTTTCTAATAGAAAGAAAACTGTTATACACATATACGCATATTTTATTTACATTTGAATAAAAACATTTAATAAATGTAATTTGTTACAAAAGAGAGTACACTGTATTTTAACATTTTAATATCGATTTTGTAGCAAACAGCTTATTCCCTTTGAGTTACAATGTATTGTAACATGGATGTTCCTATAGCAAAAAGTAAAGTAAAGTTTGTTTTATTTAACGACGCCACTAGAAACACATCGATTATAAATCAGCGGTTATTGGACG
>JAUTCZ010049780.1:0-11258 GCA_032273805.1 Melanodrymia brightae | reverse complement strand
TATAATCTTATTGCACAATTTTAAATGAATATTTGTCACACTTCACGGTAACCTCATCGCAATATATTTCCTATGCACGAGTGAGCACATAACAAGCGCATGTACATGTAATTTTAAGCTATCGCTCCATTACTTAAAAAATAATGGAGCGCTGAGACAATAGCGTGACGTCACAAGTGTATTTTAATTGGCAAAAAATGCCAAGCTGTTGGTTGGTTGGTTGTGTTTGTGTCAGGTGAACTAGATGACTACACAGATCTTTTATCAATAGATGCACTGCTGCTTCTAGTTTATGCTAAAACATGTTTTTAAAGGTCAAATTTCTTCCCTGGATTGCAGCACACATTGCTCAAACTTTACACATGGGTAGACTACATCAGGGCCACAAAATTTTCTCATAGGTAACGGGTTCAAATGCATCAAATCAGGGCAATGACAAATTGGTGAAATTTTCGGTTTGGGTGTGGTTTCTGATGGCACATGACCATATTAAAGGTTTGTGTTCATGTTTTTATCAGTCTTGAGATCACTAGAATGGGTTTGAAAATAGATGTTTACAGATTTCTCATTTCACTTACTATTAAACATTTCACTTACTATCAAATCTCAAATCTTGCAAAAAAAGAAAGTTAATGAAAAATGAAATTGTTTTTTTTTTCCAAATTTTATAACATGTTTTGATAGTGCAATCAATATCAGACTAGCAAAGTTTGTAATGGATGTTTTACCTATTATGGGTTCGAAAATATATTTTTTACTCATTATTTCTCATTTAACTTACTAAAAAACATTTGACTTATCAAACACTACATACTATCCAGATTTGTTACTGGGTCAGTCATCAGCTTAGTTGAGATAAATATTAAAACAAATGTATGCATTTAAATTACATTTTATTTCATCTTTCATTCAGTACATATGTGTACATGCACTAACTGTACGTGTGTTGTGCCTGTACCGTAAGTAAGGTATGTTGCAAATCAAATGGCACTAGCCATCCTTTCATTATAAAGATGTCAAAAGTACAAAAAGTTAAAATAACGACACAATCACATTCTTGTATGGCAAAAATTTATGCACAATAATTATACATAGATTTAAATTAGTACTTTATTTACAAGCAATACTCCATTCACATTTTAAGGCAGCTAAATGCACATTCACTCATCTTTGGCCAGTTAGGAAGTGATGCATGCCTCTTGGTATACAAGTACCAAGATACATTTTCAGAAAGCATGCTTTGTATAATTTAACTTGTTATTAGCACCAACCATTATAATAAATGTATACAGCTGTGCAAATGTTAGGCAGGACCCATGTTTTCTGTGATTCAGAAAATATTCTTTTGTATTAAATTATAAGCCATGGTATGTGGGCAACACAGCATATTTGTAGTCAATAAAACACAAAATTCAATTATAACCATGACCAAGTATTATATATTAAAATCCATTCCTGATGCAAAATTAACCTGATGGATTATTGCAAATATAACTATGACGACAAGTAATGACAATGAAAACTAGAGATACATAAATAGAAAGCAACCTTTTGTTTAAAATAGATTGGCTGTTGAATGTTTCTTTTAAAATTGATCAATGACATTCAGTAATCAAAATTATTTGAAATTTCGTTGTTAAAGTGGCCAGTAATCCAATTACAAAACTGCAATTGTATTTTTTATGGACCAAAATCAAGTTTCAAAATTATCTAGAGTAGAGATTGCATTCATCGCATTTTCAAATCACTAATTACTTTCATCTCAGTCTATTTAAGATGAACAAAACCATTTATTGTATAGAATTTGTATTTTATTGATTATATAACCGACTAGTGCTATGTCGCTACAACAGATGATTCCCTCAATGACACAATGGGAATGCGATCGCTTCTAATCTTTGCACTTGAAACGTATATCTATTCATCTTATTACTATTATCAATTGTTTTATATAGACACATAACTCAGTATGTCCACATTCAAATAATTAGTTTGATACCAAATAGATAGAACAAACTAAAAGGCCAATCTGCACATTTTTGATACTTTGAATATAAAATTATTCTTCTCGATGTAGCTATTTTAAACGATGTACATTCCTAGAGATAAACATAATATGCATGTATGTTTTAATTTTGTATTTTTTCAGCAAGAGCAAGCAAAACATGAACTTAGGATAGGTGTTTTTTAAATAGTATTTACAAAACATCAGATGTCCTATGACATTTAATACAAAAAATGTACAGTATCGGAAGGAAGTAAACCACAACAATGTATCTTAACTGCTGAAGCCTTTAACAATGTAATACCGGTACATGTCCAAGGAAACCACTACAAACATTACCACATAGTAGCACATACTTAATAACATCATACTCCTAGTGATAGTCAGTTTGCCACCTTAACCTCTGTAAAAACATGAGTAGCCAACAAAATCGATATTAATATCAAGAATTGTTTCATAGCCAATCACTAAATTTCAATAGTAAATGGTGCTAATAATTTATCTGTAGAAATATCGGCCAATGCAGGTATTTACAATGTAAACTTTGTTATATTACTCTGATACGAATTGCATCTCGAGGTTAGCCCTTGCCACATTTCAATCAGATGTGTATCAGTAATAATTTATCTCATGTACCTAAACATAGTCATTTTATTACTCAATACACATCAATAAATGCAACATGTAAATAAATGTTGTGAAACACTTTATTCACACACAGCACCAATGTCATTAAACATGTTACAGACAGCCAACAAATTATACCCAATGTGAATGTTGCCCATAATTATATCCATGTAGACTGGTTGTATCTGTCAGTAAAAGTTATGACTTATCTCCCTTAAAGACAATCGCTCACCATTTTTGCAGATAGATTTCCGCTGCATCTCCAGACAATAGCGTGACCTTAAACAGTGTATTAAACGAATATTTTTGGCGATCGATTCGTACGTTGTAAATAGAGCAATTTTACGTAATACATGTATAATGACATATTGACATTGCTGTTGTTTGTAGTCGTATACAATTACATAGATAAACAAGGACAGTGTTTTCACATCTGTTTATAATGATTATACGCAAAAAAAATTGTTTGCATCTCTTCATCACATGGTCTCAATTTCCCCACCAAAATGGTGAGCGATTGTCTTTATTTATAGTGAAACACTTTTAAAATCAGCAGACATTTTAAAATGACCACATTTTGTTGTGAATTATAAACCCTGTCATAGAGAAGATGAAATTGTATTAGTCAACTTTCTTTATGTAACGAAGTGTAATTTGACATTCATTTTAATCAGATTGATTAACATAGTACATAAATGGCACCAGAAATTTTGATTTGGTTTACATCTTCAGAATATTAGTTGTTCTGGAAGCACAAGAACAATATGCACAACATCAAACAACAAACATATATAGAAAATAAATAATTATCTGACTAGTTCACTCTTAATTTATGAATAACATACTCGCAAGTCAAAATTAGACAATACAAAGTAAGTTAATAACATTAATTTTCATGATACATGAATATTTTTGTTAGATCTAATATTGAGCCATTTTTCGATGTCTCTAGTCGGCAACATGACCATTTAGGAAATACAAATCTCTAACACATAAAGCAGAGATTAGTCAAACTTGTATAAATAGCAAAACATGCATAGTCACGATTTTCAATCTCAAACATATACAAAAAATACAAAAACTCAACAAACATCACATGCAAGCAGCATTAGTACCTTACAAAACAGTATGCGTACCAGTCAACAAAATAGATTAGAAACCAAACTATAAATTATGATAGATGATAATAAAAATGACACAAAGTAATGTTCCTTCTGCAGGTACTATTAGAGGTAAACAAGTAAACAGTTTTATTAAAGGACAATACCCTTTTCTTAAATTTAACTGAATCATAATTGCATGTGCCAGTTGTTAGCGTTAAATGATGTAAATCAAAAGTTCAATATCACAAATAGAGCAGCTATTAATTTAGGGACCGTGCATTAACGGCAATGTGTTTCACAACCCCACACATAGCTAAACCCAATCCCTCCCCTTCTAATCCTAACATATGCATTCATTGATCAACAGTGGACCGGTGCTTTTACATGGAGATTCCCTCCCATACGTCCGAATATTGTTTTGATTGTGAAACACATTGATATTTATGCTTGGTCCCTTACAGCTCTGAACAAAGATGTCAACAAAAGTGCACACAAATAAATAATAAATATGGAGTTAATGGAATGTGACTATATAAGCACTATATGAAAGATCATTTATCACATTACTACTTAAGTACAAACATGGCGGAAGACTTTAAATAGCATCATTGCTTAACACCATCAAATTGAGTACCACTCGCACGTTGCTGTAGTCAAGAGACCAAGCATTCATGATTTATCTACCACAACAGAACATTGTGTAGTCTACTTATATACTTTTTAGAGTATTTCCTTATCAACTTACAAATAATCTTAAATATTTGGTATTTATTGGAAAATAATCATAAAAAAAACAGGCACAAGCAAAATAATCTGCATTAGCAGCAGTCTGCGTTCGTAATCAGTAGGTGATATTTTGAATAATTAGAGGCACAATTTACATTACATAAACATATTGGAACAGGATTATTCATCCAGTGTTCAGTTTAGATGGTTTTCCAGTTCAGAGGGGTAAACTTCAATGTCTGTGGGAAATGTCCGGTTTTGAGGGAATTCCCATTTAACTGGTTTCACTGTATATATGGGTAGTTAGCAACATCATGCTGTACACTTTATTCTCTGCTTCAATGTTAAATTCTCTTGATCAATATCGATCAACAAGTAAATATTCTTTGCATTACCAGAATAGGTTCATGCATAAAAGAATTGACATTTATCAATACTGCAAAATGTGTAGGAAACCAAAACAAAATGTCACATATGTGGAATGTCAATATGTACTTCAAATGGAACGCTGTCACAATGTTTGGCACCAAACAAATACCAGTTTAGCACTGTTATGCATCTTCATCAAGACCTTAAAGAAAAGTCACTATCCTGTTTTATCTAACATAAATTTGTTAATGTTTTGATTCATCAAAACAATAATACCATGCTTTATATTACTGAGTTGTGTAATGTCTCTTACGGATACATTTCCATAAAATTGTTTAAGCATTGTTCAAACACTTTGACTAGTTAAGATATGTTCTTTTTAAGACAAAATATTTTCAGCAATTCTATTATTCAGCAATTCGTCATAATAATAAAAAAAGTATATCAATATAAGAGTTTTTGATTTTCTGATCACACCTAAGACTCATTTTAATATTTAAAACATATTTAATAGCACAACTTTGTTTGACTTCAGGGTTGCAAAAATAATTCAAATGAATGTATTACAGTAATAAAATTAAACCACAATACCAAATAACTTGCATAATATTAATTCTAATAGAACCAGTGTTGAAATCCATTGCCTACAATAAATTGTCTACCCATGCATGAGATATATAGAATATTAAACAAGTTGCCACGAGGGACCGGGTATTTACAAGCGTATTTTCAGTCGATTGAGAACACACGATGTAAATATACAGTATCTTGCGGGAACGTGTATAGTATTCTATTTATTACAGCACACTTCATTTAATAATAAAAAAGTTTTACAAATGAGCAGACAGAAACACTATTTATGCTCATTTCATATAGGAAACTGCAAAATTAATTATCTCAAAATGGTCAATGTGACGAGCGATATAGTTATTAAACTACAATCTCTCACGTAAAGGATCATATTACGTTAATATAGAATGTATCATTTCATCCCTCATCTCCATACTTAAATATCGATGGGCGATAAAAATCTGCATAATGTTAGTTTGAGTAAAATAAATTGTGTTCTCATTGCATTCATTCACCTTACTGTGCATGTAATAGGAAAATACCATTTCATGACAACATATACTGTAAGTACAGACATGAAGGAAACAGAATTTCTAGATAAACAAACATCACATAAATACCAGCATCAGATCTACTGCGTACAGGCACAATGACAATGTTTAACATAAAACCAGTTATTGAAATATCTTAAGTTATCTTGCTACGCTATTATTAAATACACAGAATTGCATTTATAAGAAAGGCATTTTTCACAACCATCGTTAAGGCCGGACAAACATATTTTAGATTGCAGTTATAAAAGACATAAAGAACACACTAAGAAAACATTGAGAGACCCTCTTTGTATATAACTTTGGCAATAACTAAACAAGCTCATACAGTCTTTGCATTTTAACATGTTGCATTTTTGCTTAATGATGATTTGTAAACAAAATGATAGAGTGTCTCCTAAAATATGAATAGGCAAGACAGTTGGTGGGGTAGTTCGTGTACATCATACATCATACAAACCATGGAATAACAGGTCAATATAAAAGCAGATGGTAAATATTACTATCTTGTCTGTTCCAAAGCAAAATCTAATATTGAATCTTTATTAAAAACAAATCTGTACCTTTAACAAAATAGATATCTTGGTGTATTATTAACCTCTGCAATTTCTTCTCTGATGTCAACAACTTTTCATTTCTAATTTTCTTACCCAAAAAAGGCTTTTAAAGAACACCTTGTTCGTTCACTAATATGTCTGCTGCAGATATGTTTGCGTTTCTTTGATCAGTGTTTCAGTAATGTACCAATTTGCCCTATCATCCAATTTTACAGTTCCATTGCTTTGGCTTTTTTTGGAACTAGTATTAGTAAATAAATGCAACATACTTCTATTATGTTTAACACAAAAAAATAATAATTTAATGTCATGAGATGACCGAGCTGTAAAACCCTATTTGAGAGTTTATTTATGATGCAAACACTTCGCCTATAAAAACCAGTAATCAAGACTGGTAACTACAAGCGTAATAATTACATTTTACTTGTCAGGGTACATATCTTTATTTAAACAATTTCTTAGTAGTAGGTATGTTAAGCGATTGTACAACAGATTTTAAAAAACGATCAACTTGTGATGTATAATTTTAACATTGCTGAAACACCATTGTTGTCTTTTTAATGGTTATCATTGCTAGTAATTATTCATGCGATTGCAATGTTCACGGTTAAATGAAAAACGCAAAAATTACAGCCACACGAATAACACCTGTTTTACAGTATTAGAAAATTAATACATTATGTAGATTAAAGGGACGTAATTCAGAGAATGTGTTTTATCAAAATAGCATACCTGGAATAAAGTCTAGTACTCCTAACAAACACACAGGCAATCTGACATAATTTCAGAGCAAACTCAGGTACTGACATGATGCAGACAAGATGAAAATTATTGCAAAATATGAAAAACAATTATGCCTCGTACAATGGATGTTGCGAATGAACGTTGAGAGGTAATTTTCATCAGGTTAAATCGTATGACTAACAACATAAAATGTCCCTTGTATGATATAATTGATGGCTATCAAGATTGCACAGCTTTAATCAAATTTTTCAGGTTGTCAATGGATTGTCGAGTTTTGTTTGTGACCTCTATAAGCCGATGATTTTGCTGAACTTGCCTCTGAAAATAAAACGTATAATTAATTATTTTTCAAAATAAGTGTAAAATGTCCAGGTGCTTAATGAGGCAAGGGAATTTTCCCAACCAAATAGTTATCCCATTATTGTAATGTGTAAGTGTTAATTTATTACAATTAATTAAGCAAGAAGTGGGCAGCAAACACTTTCCAATGTAACTATAGTTATATTCTACACCTTATTTTATTTTTCATATATTTTTAAAGTGTTCTTTTAAATATAGATATGTGTATGCTTTGACTTCAAGTACAGTTCAATGGTTCAAACAATATTCTTCATACAAAAAAAAAAAGATTTGTCAAATAATTACCTGAAAACTTTCCTTAAGTTGCTTAGATTTAACTTGTAATTGGGATTTTTCGTTAGATAATTCTGTTGATTTCTTTTGTAATTTTCTTTTCTCATCTTCCTTCACTGGAAATAAAACAGGTTGATTGATTATTTACTGAAAATATTTAACCACCTTAAACCAAAAATATTTATTTGTTTTTCCAAATACTAAAGTACTGAAGTGTGAGTACAGTTTGCTCAGTTTTTTTGTTACAGCAGAAACATTTAACGCTCCTGCAAATATTTAACAACCATGGTATATGAGAAAGTTTTCCTTCCTGTATATGTGTCGAATGTTATGTTTAATAAACTAATAAGTGTATCCAGCATTGTTCACTTGGCCAATTATAGCAAATGTATAATGCAGAGTTACTTCTCTTTCATGATTGCCTAAAAGTAAATGTGAAGAATTTGTCCAATGCATACCAAATTCTTAACATTGATACTAGTTATCAATCAGGGATGTGTTTATTTGTAACTCTAATAAGAGTTAACCTGATGTAAATAAACAAGTCATGAAAGTATTACCTGCTTTAGCTGCGATGTAAGAGTTAACCATGATTAGAGCTGCTGGATCAGGAGTTGGTTTGCTAATGGCCTGTAGACAACAAAATACATTTTAATCAGAGATGCAATAATAATAAGTTGGAAAATAGAATAGCTGGCAGAAGACACTATGGGTTTACTTGCAACCGACAGATAGGGAGAGGGTTATCATGTTCTCATTAGCTAGAGATGTAAACAATGACAAATGGATATTTGCAAAATGTTTATAATCTCACTTGTTGGAGTAATAACAATTAACAAACATTATTGTATTTCTGAGTTCATTTTGGGCAATGTCAAATGTGTACACTGGCGAGATTTAACCTGAACTGGTGAACGTGGTTGCACTCATTCTGGCAATTAGCTGTTTCGACTGAAGTGACATACTAAACGAATTCCCAATTAATCAACACGCTTATGATTGTACTGTCATGTTATAGAAACTAGTGCTTTATCACTATGCCTTTTTGTGACCATGATGACAAATACCAGAATTCAGTGCTCGCAAACTTTATACTTACTTGGCACTTAGGACAACCCCAGTTGCCTTGAGGAACAGAGTTGAGAGGTGGGTTTATACAGTCTATGTGGTAAACGCGGCTACACAAACTACACATGAGCACCTCACCATCTTTACCACACACCGCACAGCTGTCATCAGTAACCTGACTCTACAAAGTTAACAAAGACATCTCAAATAACAAGTATGAGTACAGACAAGCTTGTACAATGTTTTACAGGCTGTCAGATACTGCTAGGTTGGGAGTCAGATGAATGTTAATGGTCAACATAACATTTCTATACTGTCAAGACCTGCATCTGTTTAAACCAGATCAGTTTTAAATACATAATCATGAGTTCACAACAGTTAAACTGCTACAGGTTTAAAATCATGTGCCTCAGTTGGGATTCGACAAGAGTACCTACCAGCCTTAAACCAACGATGGTATACTCATTATTCAAGACATAATCAAGATGTATTGGCACTTATTTGTCACCTATGATTTGCAATTTTATTTCATCACATCACCATTGATTCAATGTTTTTGGTAAATGTTATAGTATTACAGAGTCAATCCTTGCACAAGCAGAATAATTAATAGTTTTATCTTATTGCTGATGCAATAAAGAACAATTATTAAATATAACTGATAATAAAATATAAAACAATAAAATATTTTACCTATTAATTTAATAAATTCATTTCATATATATAATTATATATTTGCTGTTGACAAACTTTTACATCATATATAAGCAAACATCAATGCACTTTGTCGATGTTATATTCTAATCGCCAGAAATAAATAAGCTAAATAATTGCTCAACATTAACAACTTCCTTTCCCCGGATCAAATAGAAAAATAAATTTGGTCAAATCCTTCAAAATAAATACTAGTAAAAAAGATTAAAAACAAAGTACACACATCCATGAATCCGTTCTTCCATTCGTTAGGGCTGTCCGAGGAGTCGGGTGTGTTCGGACAACTGTTGGTCGGTGAAGGGCCATGCTTAGGTGGACGACCTTCAAAAATAAACAGCACAAACCATGACTAATTAATTAGTAAGCAATAAATTCTGGCAATAAAATCAGTGCTGATTTCTTAGCCCTGGCCGCAAGACAGCTCTAGTTATAATGTTTATATACAAAAGATCTCATGTGATACTTAGATGTTCCTTTATTTCAATAGTACCAAAATATGTTCCCGATATTAAATAGCTATGCATATCAAAATAATATTATTTTATTAGGCTCTAATGTAATCATGAGATAGTGGTCAGTAATGTTCCATACACCGGTATACTAGCGTGCTATTGAGGAACATTGTATCATATGGATCACAAAGTGTTGTTCTTTTCACCCTGGTGTCAATATCAGGTCTCACTAACACATAGTTTAACATACAGTCAAAAACTTTATAATTTCATAAGTAAAGACTACTAGCTTTTAAATAATATTTTTTTGCAAAGATATATAATAAAATACAAATACTCAAAGATGGCTTTTGGTAAATATTAGTGTGACTATTCTATTTCTATTTCATTATTTTAGGGACAAAAATAAAAATAAAACACATAATAACACAACTGATGGAGTAGGTTGTTTATGTTAGAACAGTGTTTGATGACATCATTTGTTGAGGCAATCTTACCTCTTGGTCGTTTCACACCCGGATCAGGTGAGTTGAGCAAATAGTTAGAAACCTTTTTCCTCTGAAAAATTAACAGCCATATATCAACAGGATTCAACATAGAAAAAATGGGCACTGCCACACATATTTTAGGCACCTTACATTAACATGTTAATTTTCAAATAGCACACAAATTCAGAAAAAGGTCCTGTAATGGTACATACTAATAGCAGTAAGTGGATTAAGAAGTAAAATATTACAAACAGTTGTATGTTATACTAGGAAATTCAACTCAACAACTGATGAAAGCTAATTTTTTATATAAAAATGACTGCATTTTGCATATTACTTTGTATAATGTAAACAACATACGGCTTCAAAGTGGTAAGTAAACTGTGGATTAGCTGTCGATCGCCTTTTTCGTTCAGTTCTCCGGCCCTGCAATTCTGCAATAGAATAAGTCACATCAATTAAATAAACAATACAATGTATCCAATGCAACACAACTAAAAAAAGCAATATTTGGTTAGTTAACCTGCTCAGCACTGTAGGCGAGATATCTCGCCGACGTCAAACTTCCACTCAGCACTGTAGGCGAGATATCTCGCCATCCGGACATGCTGTACTAAATCGTATTTCATACGTTTTCTATTGCATTATGGG
>JAUTCZ010049769.1:0-11260 GCA_032273805.1 Melanodrymia brightae | reverse complement strand
TTTATTTTGGGAAATAATTTTATTTATGGATATTAAATAGGTGTTGATAGGTGTTAATAGTTTTGGAATAGTTTTCGCGGAAATCGATGTTCTATTAAAAAAAAATTTGGATATACGAAAAAAGATTAGGGTCGGTCGGGTAACTGGAAACAAACAATATTTTATGATACGCCTCAACAAAATTGCTATAGATTCAGTCCCATAAAGCAATGTGCGGTTCAGATAAGGTCAACAGTCTAACACACGGAAAGTGAATGGAGTTGTAGTCAAAATATAAAGACTTGCAACTCTTACTTGCTGACGTCAAATGAATCACTTTGTCAGTTGACAAACTGATTCACCTGGGTACACTTTGCAAGCTGCAAAATGACCGGGTTCGCACTGCAAAAAGCGATGCAAAATCTTGCGATTGCGATGTAATATCTTTACTCATTTTATAGAAGTGCTAATCAAATTCCAGTAGTTGTTTTTCCATTGTCCATCCAGTAGGAAAAGTTTTTAGGGTAATCTGATTCTACTAGTACTTTGCTGCATCTCGAGACAATAGCATGACCGTAGAAATGTTCGAACTAATTTGCTACAAATTTTGCCGACGTATTAGTATTTTATACAAAATGCAATTTTATCTAATATATAATAACACTTTGAGTAGTTTGACATAAATTTCTTTTGATGTTTATAATCATAATTATGATAAATTTATGTCGATAAACAAGGACAATGTTTTCTCTTCTGTTTATATGTAAATGAATTTGCATGTAACCCGCTTCACAGGATTGTCACATGATCTCACTTTTCATGCCAAAATAGTGAGTGATTCTCCTTAAGTGATTTAATTTGCCAATGGAACATAGTTTTCCTGTTCGTGTTCTTTCAGATGAAAACAGTAACACTTATCCCAGGTGATGGCATTGGACCTGAAATTTCCTCAGCTGTTCAGAAGATTTTTGAAGCTTCTGGGGTAAAATATAAATCTTCCTCCTAGATATTGTCAATTTTTAAATAAAGATTTTTAATCATTGAAACAGTTTCTAAACTTTATACAGGTTGAACCAATGTTTGACATTATGTTAGAGTAACCTCCTTGAATGTTAACCTTTCTACTAGTACTATAAGTTCTGTAACCGTTTGTAAGCTAAGGCATAAACAAATTAAATGTGTTTTCGGTTTCATCCTTGAAAAAAAATAAGGATTGATAGGTCTGAAAACAAATGAAATTTAAAAAAAAAGAAAAAAAGTTATAGTCGGTAAGAAAATCGGAAACACTTATTTTGTTTTAGGCCTTATCACAACGTCTGGCCCTTTTACAGATTATTTGCAGATACAAGTGAAAAGCATTTTTATTTTTCTACCTCTGTTTAAAATTCATAGGTGCTAATTTTTAACCGAGAAATTAAATATAGATACACTGAGATTTTTACTTTCAAATCTTTAATCATCTATAATGCTTTATTTCTGTAATTTCAGGCCCCAATTGACTGGGATCCAGTTGATGTGACGCCCGTTAAGGGTCCTGATGGAAGGTTCCGGTTACCGCAAAAAGTATTTGACTCTATGGGTAAAACTAAGATTGGTTTAAAAGGGCCACTGGAAACACCTATTGGGAAGGGTCACCAATCTTTGAACTTAGCTCTACGAAAGTGAGTTTCGCTGATAGCTCTTCCACTTGTCTGTTTGTGTTGTGCTAATATTGCAAATGTTTCGCTGCTAGCTCTTCCAGGTGTTAATGTGTGAGGCATATGCATATTTTACTTCTACTTGCATCTATATTCATGATATTATCATAGAATCTAAAATCAATAAAATAGCATGGATCCAAATTAATTAGTGTGTCTTTAATCTTAACAAAGAAGATGTTGGGATACGATAGTTCTTTGATGAAATGAATTGTTGAAAATAATTTTTCCAAAATGTTCCCAGTGCTTGTCTATTTTACTGTGAAACATAGCAAGCAAAGAAATATGCGTGCATAGACAATCAGATATCTTCGTTTGAATCCTGTGTGCTAGTATGCCAAAGAAATTAATGCAGTATAGCACCCAATGACAACTTCACTGCTTTTTCTATATCTGCAAAACATTAACAGGTATGGTTGCAAGAATACTGTGACTTGTACGTACATGTATGCTACTAATATTCTCCCAGCAAACTTATCTGCTGTCGAAATTGATCTAATAACAAATATGTGGAGGTAGTTTTATTAGCACATAGACTAGAGTTACTTCCCCTTCAAATACACCATTTTGTATTTTTAACCATATATTTTTGTTAAAAATATTTTATTCAAGGGTAACTTTTACTGTGCAAATTCGTAAACCAATTAATAAAAAATGCCTAAGTTTGATTATGTTTTTATTTCAGAGCATTCAGTTTGTATGCTAATGTGCGACCATGTCGCTCAATAAAGGGTTATAAGACCTTGTATGATAATGTAGACATTGTGACTATCCGAGAAAACACTGAAGGGGAATACAGTGGAATTGAACATACAGTAAGATATTTTGTTTATTAACTTATTTAAGGAAAGTTAAATGATTCCGTGATAATTGTACATAAAGATACATCAGTGATTTGGATTAGCCAGAGGGAACTCTGGGGCTCCCAAAATCACTTGGTGAGAACTGTGGACTTCATCAGGACGAGTGGACTACAGATCTAGCATGATCATACAAAAATATGAACGCAGAAGAAGATTTAGATTATCTCCCTTTTACCCCGATTTTGGTCTATTTGTGTTATTTTAGTGTTAATTAAAATTATATAGAAATAAAACAATGCATAATATATTATATTGTACTACATACACCCCCTCCCTCCCCCCACCCTCACCCCAAAACAACCCCAAAAAAACATTAGGGCGATGTTTTTTTTATCATTTATTTTCATATAGAAAATTTACAGGAAAAAGGTCTTGAATCCATTTGCTCGACCTGATTCACATCTTGCAATAAAAAAACCTGAGAACCAAGATACGTCACATCACGTATAGCTATAACAAGTCATTAGTTTAAATGAGTTCTATTATTTTCTTTTTGTGTGTGGTGTTTCAGATTGTTGATGGAGTAGTTCAGAGTATTAAGCTGATCACGGAGACCGCATCCATGAGGGTAGCCGAGTATGCTTTCAAATATGCTCGAGACAATGACCGGAAAACTGTAACAGCTGTCCACAAAGCTAATATCATGTACGTCTTCTCACGTTGTAAATATTTACATTTCCAGGAGTGGAGGTGTTGCTCAGTGCATGCGCGTATGCCTGAGGTTCGATAGGTCGAAGGATTGATCCTCCTCGGGGGACCCGTTGGGTTATTTTTCATTACAACCAGTATAGACGACTGGTCTATAAAAGGCTGTGGTGTGAGCTATCCTGTGTGGGAAAGTGCATATAAAAGATCCCTTGCAGTTATTCAAAGAAGAGTAGCATATGTGGTGGCAGCAGGTTTCGTCTGACCAAGTGTCGATATAACTGCGTTTGACATCCAATAACTGCTGATTAATAATCAATGTGTTCCAGTGGTGTCGTTAAAGAAACAAAATTTATATTTACATTTCTGTGATAAATTGGAAGTTTGTGGGGAGAGAGTGGCCTGGGGCAATGTCGTGGAATATCTTTTGGACATCTAATAACCGCTGATTAATAATCAATGTGTTGCTAAACAAACAAACTTTATCTTTTTATCAGAGAACTATTTTGTGTTATGTGTGTATAATAATTTATTGTTTTATAATTATGACAGGAGAATGTCTGATGGTTTGTTTTTGAAGTGCTGTCGGGAAGTCGCAGAAAAGAATAAAGATATCAAATTTACTGAAAGTTATTTGGACACAGTGTGTTTGAATGTGAGTATTGTCTTAGTATTTGAAAACATTGTCTGTTATCTCTGTTATGTCACACACATAGATGTCATACAGACATATATTTCACACAGACACTGTGTATTGGTTAGACCACCAGGCTTAAGATTGGTAGGTACTGGGTTCGAATCCCACTCGAGGCAATGTGATTTTTAATCAAAGTAATGGCTCCAACCGAGAGCGAGTGCTCCACAAGTCTCAGTATGCCACTTACACCTAACGGTGGCCCACAACAGGTTAACAAAGGCTGTAGTATATACTGTCATGTCTGGGAAAGTGCATATAAAAGATCCCTTGCTACTTACCAAAGGAGTAGCGGGTTTGATGTCTCATACTAACACTAACTTCTGTCCTGGACAGGCAGTCGAGGCAGCTAGACTGCATGTCCAGGACTGACATGCTTGAACCTCAGTTGGATATTTATAAGCATGTACGTAAGTTAAACTAACCAACTATAATACATGGTAACTTTTTATTTTTACTGTAGCATACCTGTGTATAATGCCTTCTGAGCCAGGCTGATCTAGATACAGTCTTATTTAATTTCCTCTTTGCAGATGGTGCAAGATCCGTCACCTTATGATGTACTTGTGATGCCTAACCTATATGGAGATATCCTCAGGTAGAAACCTTTTTTGTGTGTGTAAAATTCTTTCTTTTATTATTCTCTTATTTATAAACGTTTCATGTTAAATTAGAATAATTACACTAAAATATGCATTATGAGCCAAATTCCTTTTATTGTAATTAAGTCTGCCTCATTTAAATACATCATTCAATATTTACACGTTATTAAAGCATGATATATGTCTGATAATTCTATCCAGCCACTATACATATATAGCAACATATTTTGTCATGGATTATGCAAAATAAAATGGATTGAGCAAATTCTCAAATTTTCCTGGTTTAAATATTTTGCTTCATTGATTTCTCACATGTGCTTTTATGACTTGTTTTTCCCCCCAACATTTAGGTCTATTGTCAGAACATGGTGATGATTTTTCATCTGTTCAGTTCATGTACATGTCTTCAAAAACCCATCACAAACAAAACCATATTCATGTGACATATCGTGGTTAAGATTATCATGTTTCATAAACTAAAAACTACAGTTTTCACCTGTGATGGAAACTTTTTAGTAAGAAAGGTTAAGTATCAATAAACTCAGGAAAATTTTGATTTTCACCTGGTGAACCTCGGGATATTTATGGAAACATAAATTGTGTGCACACTGATTTTGTTAATTATGTGTAATATTGAAAGTTTGAATTTAAATTTTTTTTTATTATTAATTAAGTGATCTTTGTGCTGGACTAATTGGTGGTCTTGGAGTGACGCCCAGTGGAAACATTGGTGGCGAAGGTGCTATATTTGAATCGGTATGTCGCCTGCATGTACATTTCTTTTGCTTTTTAGCTTGTCAGAATGAGAGATGTTATAATATAAGTCATACTTGGGACATCAGCATTTTTCTTATTTAATTCAAATTTATCTTTTCATAGCAATATATTGAACAAACTTTTGTTATGTCATGATTTAACCATCATTAACATAAGATTAAAGTAGGGGATGGATTTTGTGTAACTATTATGCAAGGTATCCAATTTTTGTTTTATTATTTAGTTGAGAGCTGATTATTAGTTTGAAATTTTTTTGATAACCAACTGCGTTATATTATCGCACATACCAGTATGGGTCTAACTTTAGTTTGGTTGTATGTAGCAGGCCTAACCTTAGATTAAACTTAATTTTAGAGTCAATTTCTTCCAAATTTGTGGAATTTTATTTCAATATGTTTGACAAGTGGTAAATTGATAAAATATGGTCAACGTTCCCGAGACTTCCCTTACTAATTCAAATAATTAATTATTCTAAAATTATATCAATAGGTAATTGAACTGAAGGGAAGTAAATCTATTCCTTTTATTGTGAGCATCATTGGAGGAAATTCCGAATACAGAATCAGAGTTGGAAAAAAATTGTCTTGTTAATGGTAGCACACCTCGGCATTCTGGTATCCTCAAAAGTGGAATGTCCACACATCTACAAAGTTAGTGAAAACACACAAGTGGCCGAAAAGTATCAGGAATACTTGTTATAAAAAGCAGTAGCCCAGAAGCACAATCTGGTAGCACCGGGCTGCTGGGCATGGGATTTATCCAACCCTGACCGAATACAGAATAGCAAACTAGTCCAACTAGATGATTTATAATGGGAATAATTGCAGTAAGTTGAACCGTTGTGTAATTTGTTTCTATGGATTTGATCTGCAGGTACACGGCACAGCACCTGACATTGCTGGGGAGGACAAGGCTAATCCGACTGCATTACTACTGAGTGCGGTCATGATGCTTAGACACATGGGACTTGGGGATCATGCTACACGAATACAGAAAGCAGCTTTAGAAGTTATTAGTGAAGGAAAGGTGTGTTGTTTTATGCTTCCATTTGAACATTAAGTCCTAGATTTCATGAAAACAATCCAGAAATATCTTTATTGTTGGGTGTGAATAGGTAATAATAATATGGTCTATAAATATTAAATTGCTTTAGTGAATAATGTTTGTTTCATTGTAACATTTTGGTGAACATAGCAAAACGTCTGCTCAGCCTGAGCTCCCTTTACATGCGATGCAACAGAATCCACGGGGTTGTATAATTGAGACCATTTTTCTAACAAACCCTGCAGTGGACACGTTGAAACTGTGTCTTTTTAATTTGTAGTGAACTGTGTACATCAAAGGCTGTGTTTTGTGCTATCTTGTCTATGAGAAAATGCATAATAATCAAGCCTAATGTAACCAATTTGTCAGGAAGGGGCTTTCCTAAGACCACATGATGAAATAACCATGTGTTTGACATCCAATAGCAGATGCTTATTACTCAACTATGCTACGTTAAATAAATTTTGTGTCATTAAACAATGTGTTTGCTAATCATGTTTTATTGTCTCCTCAGAAATTAACAAAAGATCTTGGTGGCCAAGCAAAGTGTTCCGAGTTTACAGATGAAATTTGCCAAAAAATCAAAAGTGCTATATGAAGTTGTCTTGTTCATTGTGCAATTGTATTATTGTATTGTATTCATTATGTTTGTGATATCAGCATGCATTTAATCTGCCAGAGGTTTTGATTCTCACGAGGTTAGTGTTAGCATGAGAGAGGAAACTCGCTGCTTATTGCTAAACAGCTATGGATCTTTAATATATGTACTCTCCCACAGGCAGGATGGTACACACCACAGCCTTTGTTATACCAGTAGTGGGACACTGGTCGGTGTAAGTGGTGTACACCTACCCCATTGAGACTTTCAAGCAGGATTCGAACCCAGTACCTTCCAATCTAGAGACTGGTAGTCTAACCACTACACTAAGGAGACTGGTGACTCAAAGTTGTCACAGATCCATTATCGTTGATCATCATACCTTCTTGTATAACGTCAGTTACTGTATTACAAAAGGCACTCCCCTATATGAATTCATACAGAAGTTATTGACTAGTTATATATTTTTTCGATCAGTATAGCCTCACTATAAAAGCATGCATATCAGCGAATTTCTTATTCCTTTTGATAGACCCATCATAACGGTTGCATTCGCCATTTTGTCATCAAGTTGACAACAGCAAATGTTCACATCAGCCTGAGTCCTAGTCAATCTACTGTAGTCTTTAAATATATCGGGAGTGATAGGAAATATTTTAGAAGGGAAATCTAGTTTAATAACAAGAAAACAAGATCACTGGCATAAAAAGGTCACCATCAAAAACAGTCGCTCAAATTGTTTTGGGGTCAAGGTAACGATACCTAGGATACACCCTTGTAATTCAGAATCAACTTTTTTTCTGATATATTAATTTTAATAAGTCAGATATTTCTAACGCTTTAATTTGACAGACTTAGAATAAGGCATGAATGAACAATGTTGTATGTTTTTTAAGTTGGATCTGAAGTATATTTGTTTGCTGTTGACCAAAGGAAAGTGTGCAAGTTTTTTGTGTGTTTGTTCAAGTGTAAGACTGGATGTGACTGTTAAATCGAAAAATATTTGTATTATATATGTAAATAATCTTATGATTTATCTACATACAAACTTTGTTATCTCGAACCTTGTAATCTCGACTAGCCTGAATATCTCGAGAATAAACTGACAGTCATTGACCTGTGATGATCTCATATATTTTAGTTCTGTCTATTATGACTTCAATAACACAAACTTTGACTTTGTGTGATCATTATTATTCAACAACAGCTTTGTACATTGTTTATGCTGTTTTATGTTTTATTTACATTTAATGAAATAAATGTCATATATATTATTTAGAATGAATTTTTAATGACAGCCCCGCATTTAAATAAACATTTGGGTGTCAACATATGTTCATATATATATATTACTTGGAATGCTAAAATTATTTCATGCAGTGTTTGGTTTATTCTTTGGTTCACAGATTGAACCTGGAAGTTAAGATCTTCAAATTTTTAAAGATTTTTTGAAATACACTTATTTGTAATAGGAATCTCATTACCTGGTATTCTTTGTGCATAATAAAAATATTATGAGGTTTTTCTTATTGAACAACATTTTACACAAATTTATTTTTGGTAGAACAAAATAGCTTATATTCAAAACAATGGTCTGGAACAAACCTATTTAAGACCTGTTTCTATCTCATGTTCTGGAATGTCCATAACAAATTGAATTGGCCTTTGTTTGTCATTTACATGTTTCTAGAACAAGCACCTGCCTTACGTTCAATAGCGCTAGTGCTCTGGAACTATATGACTGGTACCGATCGTGTACTATCGCATCACATTCATTTAATGTAGATGCAAATACCGGTGTCAAAACGTGTTGCCTCAGAAGCAGAACGCCCGCGCTATTGAACGCAAGGTTGCTGAGTCGTCTCTCATGCTCACGCTTCTAATAATAGCATATACTATTAACCTAACGACAACTTCTACATTCCTAAACATCTCTGCTTTTAGCTAAAGGAACAAACTAAATTGTCAGCAATTCTTTGCACCGTTTCAATGAACTCTTAAATTAGCACTACCAGTTTCTTAGATTTAAACTGACTGTGAACCACAAATAACAAAAAATTCTAATTCATACTTCTTTACTTTAAATGAAGTACTACCTGTACTACACAGAACTGAATTTACTGGTTCAACTTTAGTCGCGCAGGAAGTGAATTATACGTTGCTTTGAAAATTGTCATGTCCGTACCATTATCAATCTCAATTTTAACTGGCTTCCAACAAATATTCAATGTCACTTTCCACACTTCTTCACACGTCTGAACATGTTGTTACTGAACCAAGGTAAAAATGATCATATTCTGAAGAAGTTTTATCAAGTGTTATGCTTCTCGTAGGTTTACATTTTGTTTTGCAACAAACTGCAAAATGGTTTGCATTTTAGCCCCATTGCTGGACATCTCCCACCATGAGCAGCTACACTGTGTACATTGTCCACTTTCCTAGGTGCAGCAAACGTTTTCCTGTTCTGGCTACTACTACTATGTGGTTTTCGAGCTGGTGTGTATAATGTCTCCTTGCAGTTCATCTACATTATTACTTGTATATTGTTGACTGAATCAGGCATATGAGCCAGTGGGTCAGGTGTGTCCAATCGAAAGATCAAATCTTTGATAGCATTTTCTTTTTTCTCATTCCAACCAGTAGCCACAACTAGTACATCCAAAGCTGTAGTATTTGCATTCTTGTCTTGGAAGGTCCATACAAAAGATCATCCATTGCTGCTATTTGAAAAAGCGTAGTCAATGGCAACGGCAGACTTCTTATACCATGTGTCAAAATCACTGTACGTTTAATTTTGGAATAGATTGTCACATGTATGTTTATCCCACTGTTTGTAGTGAAATGGTTTCGGCACTTTGGCTTCTTCGGATATTGTTTGATTTTCATCAATCGTGGTATGTTTAATACTGATAAATCTAATAATGGCCACCTTTATCATGCATTAATATAGCACGATGTTGAATAGTAATTTGTTTTTGCACTATTTGATTATTTGCCGTGGTTAAATATGAGATAATCCTTATAACTAAATTTCAAATGTACATAATAATAGCGCAAACAAGTTATTACATTTAGAATAAAAAAATTTATAATACAAAGTTTAAAAAATCAAAACAAAATTATGAAGTTATCAGAAGTTGTGACATTAAAAATATGCTGTCAACAAGGAGAGTTTTATCAACATCATTCAAAGCAACCTCAAATTATGTGTTGCTATGGCTAGACCAATGAGATGTCTTTAAACTGCAATGATAAAAACAAATTTAATTATTGTTATGTAAAGCAAAGTGTTATTGTTTTGATGTATAAAACTATATATATACCAGTAATATATTTGTACTTTTACAAGAATGTTTTTAGCGATATAGAACATACGTAGCAGTCTATAAACTTGATGCCAAAACATTGTGGCAGGTTTGCTGTAATAACAGCATCTTACCACTTCATCAGCAGTTGTTTGTAATTAATTTTGATTGTTTATGATCGCTCAACTATATTGTTGTTATTTTTATTAAATTGATGTATTGGTCAATATGTTTGGGGGTTTGATATTTTGTTAAATATTTGTTTAACTATTTGGTTTCGAAGTTTGATGGAACAGTTATCAAATTATTGGATGTTAGTTGGGGATGGGACTTTGACATGAATACTAGTTGAATTATGTAGCACTAGTTGGAACAGGAAATGACTTGCATATAGTGTTTAATTTGACTTAGACAGTGAACTATCAACCATACTGATATTATGTTTAGCATATTCCTATAACTATTGGAATTCATGTATATAATTATGTATATGTACATTTGTTTAATATACCTGTAAGACATGTGTTCTATATATTAAAATCTGCATTAATTTATTTGTTTCTTTTTTAAGAATAAACTGTTTGCATTTTTTACATTTTTTAATGTTAGTTTTCATTTCATTTGTGACAGATGTTATAAACAGAACAAATTATATGTTATGTATCTGGGCGGGTGCGTTCCCATAAATTTTACTAGTGGAGTTCCAGCATAACTTTCAAAAATTTATTATCCAAAATGTAAAAAAAAAAAAAAATTTGGAGGAGTAGATGTCGGGTGGTTTGACCCACTAAACCCTCCCATGCACATGCAATTACAATGATTACACTGCCTCCAACACTGATATTACCAAATAATGCAGTTCCTGTTTTCTGAGCCAATAAACATTTTGAAAACAAAATGCAGTTCTTGAAAAAAGCACACCACCCTCACTGCACCGACCATCCTCACCCACACCTCCACCACAGACCCAGAAATCCCCCCCCCTTCAACACCCCAGAAAAAAAATATATATCATGTTTAATAGAAACAATTATTTATTGATCTATTTTGCGATGG
>JAUTCZ010049758.1:0-11263 GCA_032273805.1 Melanodrymia brightae | reverse complement strand
TCGATTATAAATCAGCGGTTATTGGATGTCAGACGCATGGTTATATTGACACATGGTCTCAGAGGAAACCCGCTGTCACTGCTTCATAGGCTACTCTTACCGAAAAAACAGCATGGGGTCTTTTATGTGCACGATCCCATAGACAGGATAGCACACACCACGGAATTTGATAAACCAGACATGTTTCACTGGCGGAGCAGTTTATATGGTTACTTAGTTCTATGGTCAAAAACCTTTCTGAGTACCAATGTATAAACACTAATACCAATACTATTATTTGTGTGTCTACAAATTTGTGCCTATTTACAAGTAAACTATGTGTATTTATATAATAAACATTAATAATTTACTGCCTAGACAAAGACGTGAACTGGCAAATTCCAACCATTAATCCATCAAAGGCCGCAGTGTGTGCTATCCTGTCTGTGGGAAAGTGCACATAAAAGATCTCTTGCTGTTATTCGAAGAGTAGCCTGTTTGGTGGCAACAGGTTTCCTCTGTGACCAAGTGTCGATATAACCGTACGTTTGACTTCCAATAACCGCTGATTAATAATCAATGTGTTCTACAAACTTTATCTTTGAACTGGCAAAATGGCAAATTGCACAGAAAGGACGTTTACAGGCCTGTTTAAGTGGTTCGAAACTGGCTGTCTATAGTGTGTCCCACGTGATTTGTAGTATGTTTTTCTTAGATAACTTTAGTTTCGTTTAACGTATAGAGAAAAAAGGTAAGCATTTTTTTTAAATTAAAAAAAAGTTATATAATTTGGACAAAAAATAGTCCTTTTTTTTATATTAAAAAATGTTTACCTTTTTTCTCTACGTTAAACGAAACTAAAGTTATCTACGAAAAACATACTACAAATCACGTGGGACATACTATAAGTTACCTCTTGAACTTGAGCTTCCAGACACAGATTGTGAAGAGCAGCCTCACTCCACCATCTGCCAGTGAACAGTGAGTGTCGTCTGAAATATATAAACAGATTTTAGTCTTTTACACACCTGTGCGTGATATTGCGATATGATACATTTCGATAAAAAAACACTCGTTATTTATGGGGTCACTCGGGTCATTCAGTGTCACTGTGTCGCGTTATGCCACGATACGTACATTGCATGGTACCTAATGCACGCAGTGGGTAAAATTAGGTCACGTCTGTTGCCGTAGGTAATATTGTTTAGTTGGAAACCACGATGTTTTTGAAAATGTCTTTAGGGTATGTAAGAATGGGAATACTACACTCGTGTCCATTAGATATGAATCATATTGCACTACAGCGTTTAAAAACGTATTATACGTTTTAAAACAACTTGTTGCAAGATAAATGATATCTAACGGCCATATATTATTCTCGATATAACTACAAAAATATTCACTGAGAAGTCTAAAGTCAGTTTGTTCATCGGTGCATGTTTTGATACTTTTATCCAGATGATTATGATGATGATGATGATGATGATGGTAGTGTTGTTGATTATGATGATTTATGATGATGATGACGATGGTGGTAGTGTTGTTGATGATGATGGTGATGATGATGATGATGATGATGATGATGATGATGGCGACCGACGTTACAACGATAGGAGAAACAAAACACAAATTTTCATATCTTACATCTTTTTTAAATTACAAGCTTTATATTGTCACCTTAAAAGTGTTTCTTTCTCTTCAAGCTCCTTCTCAAATATTTTAGGACAGACTTTGGAGAAGACAGTTTTGTTGACGACCAGCAGTTCGCAGCTCTCTCTAACGGCAATAGTTGCTGTTCTCTTAATATCTTTCAGCAGTGCCAGTTCCTGTCAATATATAGACCTGATTACCAGCCCACTCTCGCAATAAAACCTTTATACTGAGATTCACATCCGCTTCCACGCCATCCCGAGATAGCCTTTGACGTTCACAATACACAAACACATAGATTAATCAACTCACACGTGTTACACTGGCGAGCATTTTGACAGTGTTTGGATTGTCAGTGGTCAAACAGGGAGCATAGTTTATCGAAATGATAAAATATTATATTTTTACTGAATACTCGTTTCAGTATCATTTCATTTCATTAATTGGGTATTGTAACATTTACTAACCAATAAAAAATGCAACAATAATTATTACATGTTAAGCAAAAGTAGTTTTGATCGTATATATTTTCATTACTAGGTCAACGTAAACAAGTATTGTAATAGAATGCCTGGAGTAACAAATAGATACAACACACGTTTATGGCACACGTTAAATCATTTTCATTAATGTTTTTGACAAACGAACATTAGCTTACCCTGGATATAAATGTTGTATTACATGACAGCTTGTACATAATATTATTATTATTATATAGGTAGATTTAAACATTATGAAAACCAGAAACACACCGAATGTGCAAAAGTAATATTCTAAGTGCATGTACACAATCTATAATAATGTGTAAGTATTTAAAGAATAATATAATGCATTAACTGGGAATACATAAATATGATTAACTTGAGCCACCATCATTAATTTAAAACTGTCATCAAGTAAACAAATATATAGGTGGAATAAAAAAAATAAAACGTTTACATTGCCAAACATACGTTTGGATGTACAAGGAACTTAAAACAAATTGAAATAAATTGTACAACATTTCTTGACAAGAAATATGGGTTGGATACTGACACCTTGTTGACGCTGGATCTCGTTTGCCAACCATACAGAATAAAATATTATATTATCTAAGCATTACTTGAGTAAAAATTGAGCATCAACATGTTCCTGTTGACTTTTCTAGGCATTATGTCACTAGCATACCAGCTACATTTGATTCAATGTGGAAATATCGTATCAAACGAAACACTTTATCTCGCTGTAAATGTTAAAATGGTGGACTAGTTGGCTGGTTATAACTTATTTACGTGCTTATATCCAATTAAGTTTCAAGCATGTCTGCCGTGGCCACACAGTCCAGCTGCCTCGACTGTCTGCCCACGACAGAAATTAGTGATGGTATGAGGGAGGAAACCCGCTACTACAAATTGATAAGTAGCAAGGGATCTTTCATACAGATGCACATACCACGGATTTTGTTAAACCAGTTGTGGACACTGGTCGGTATAAGTGGTATTACACCTATCCATTGAGCGTAGCGGAGCACTCACTCTCGGTTGGAGTCGGAAAGTTAGATCCACGGGATTCGAACACTGTTCCTACCAGCCTGTAGTCCGAAGCGTTAACCACTACACCACTAACGCTCCAGTTGTTTATATCACAGAATGTGGATATTTCAGTTGATTGCCTTTGACGCTTTCATCTCATGAATGACTATTCAGTCATACCTCATCCAATTTAGGGTCCTTAGAGCGTTGTATCGCCAACTCACTACATTAACATTGAGAATTAGTTTTGATTGGTTTGAACAAAAATAGCCCATGTTCGTCAAGACCAAATGAAATCAGTTCTGGTCCTTTTCACAGGTAACATTGGAAAATTGAAAATAAACAGATCAAAAGCTGTAGACTTAATCATATCGGTTATCAAACGTTTCTTTCATTCTCTAAGTATAGATTTGTTCCACTTGGCTGTTTTGTTGTCTGAAAGCCTGAATGATCCTCTTGACTGGAAACAAAAGTAAACTGGTAGACAAAAGATGCACTCGGTGTATGATCTAAATGACAACATATTGACATAGCCAAATGCTTATCTCTGCACAAGGCGGAGTTCTGTAAATTTTGTTGATAAAGAACAACAAAATTGCGAATTAACGCTTATAACAAACAAGACGTTTACTGCACTCGAGAATATTGAAAACCAAAGTACTTCCCATTATGAAATACCGCTATAACGAAAACGTCGCTCGGCGTTCCTTATAATATTAATAGACATGTAAATAAGTTATAACTAGTTTCTAACTAACTATTATGCTTTAACACTAGATACATACAAACATATTTAGCGAAATATGCCGTCCAAATATATACACCTAAATTACTACAGTGTTAATATCTACATGCACTATGCTACGTGGCCATTATAATACTATACGCTACTTCTAAGTTTATTAAATTATCAAGAGAAAAGAAGTGTTTCTTCTAACATTGATGTTTGATTGTATTATGAACCTAACTTGAAACTGGTGATATGGGAAAATATGGGTTTTTTTAATGTTTGTTCCTTTATATACACAACTTTGAGGGTTAACAATTAAGTTTCAATAATAATTTCGCTACATTTACAATGATTAAAAAGAAAATTGCAAATTTTCCATTAACCGGTACAATTTAATCTGAATCCTCTACGTTTCAACAACTGAGTATTAATATTTGTTATAATCCTATGTACTGATCAAATAGGAATTTAATCATTTATAACAGAGCTAGGTTCATTGTTTATTAGGGGTGGATACAGAATACAGTTCAGATAATTATCATCATAATTATTTCAAAAGTAAAATATATTGGAACTGTAATACACATTTTTTGCGGTAAATTCTTTACTGGCAGATAAGACTGTTAGTTTACAAAATTTTATATATAAAATTGTGTTTCTGAGTCAGGACTATTTCAAATCAATAATGTTATTATTATAACATAATTATTCCGTTTAGTTAGTGCCTAAAATAGAAGCGGTTCAAGACCAAAATGATATATTCACCCCAAAGGAGTCTCCTCTAGAAAGCACGGCTTCTGTCTTGGTGAAGCGTTCCCCGGCGGAAGTGACGTCACTTACGTTTACAAACACCGAGCCAGAATATACCAAATAAAAGTTCATCCCGATATGACCTTGACGCAAGATTACTCGACCTTCTGCAACCCTAAATAGCATATAGTATTTTAAAGTACGTTATTTGTTTTTTTGTTTTTTTTTATGGGACAACTATTTTACATTGGATCAAAGTGAATCCTTTAAAATAATATGTAAAATGGACTGTAGAAATATTCTTATAGATCAGTACATAAAAACGTTATTATTCAACCAGTATGGTAGATTTTGTATTCCCCATTGCGTTTTGCGTTGGCTGATAAGCGCATGTACCTTTGTGTCCAGGTGTTCCTTGGACAAACAACTTTAAAAGTTAATAGTCATAATAATTAATTATTATTATGCATTAAGGATTCAAATCAGGAGCAGCATGTCAGTGGCGTTGCACGGGGGCCACGTTTCAGATATTTTGTTTGTACAAAAATATGGTTATCTACCATATAATTTTACAAATGGGGCCCCTCACTTTCACCTAACCATCTCCTCCACCCCAACACCTCTTTACCATGCTATGCGACCCATGTCTATGAAGAGGTGCTCGACAACATCCTGTTCTAAAAGTGCACGTTAATTAATAATGATTAACTTTACAGTTCATATGATTATTACCTGTATAGATAATACTCCTGCTTTAACTGTTTATAAACCAGCACCCAAAGTCAGTACAGTTTAGAAGCCAATCATAACATTATTCAAGATTACATGTTCAGAATACTCATTAAATTTGTTTTAACCCTTCAAATGTTCAGTAACGTTGGTAACGAATTAGTCTTGACACACAGGGACTGTTGAGACTTGCCGGAGACAGTCAATTGGATTGATACTATCTAAACTAGTTTGCCATATAGGATCTCTGTCACACTTCCATTCTAATTAAATGTATTAGAGATCTATGCCGTGCAGACATAACAGAGTATTAGCCATAATATAGCCTAATATGGCGCTGCCTTTACTCCTACTGGGGAGTAAGCGCCAGAAATACTATACGATGACAGAATCTAAACGACAAGACATTGACAAGGCCAAATGCGTATCTCTGCACAAGGCAGGGTCGAAAGGATATTGCGACAAAGTAGAGATGGCACATACGAATCACTGCCAATGTGTTCCCGAATGGTGAGCGTATCCTGCTTCACTGGTGGCGCCCATCGTTTCCTATGTGACCAAGTGTCGATATAACCGTGCGTTTGACATCCAATAACCGCTGATTTATAATCAATGTGCTCTAGTTGTGTCGTATAACAATTTTTTTGCTGCAGAACAAATCGTGATGGATCAATAAACATTTGCGGTGTGTTTTACTGCAATTGTAATGATACTTAATGTTTAAATTAATCATGGATGCAGGTTCTGCTGTCACATGGCTTCATGCTACAGTTTACAGCGACCATCAGTTGGCTGGTTAAGATAACTAACCTGTCTAGGGAAAATGCTCTGCAGAGTGATAGCTGCAGCTTTTCCGTGAATTTGTCGAAGGATCGCATGCCCTTTAATAAAACCTGGAGCCTGCGACATTCCTGCTCCAGCCTCTGATCTGGCGGTTTATCCAGTATCTTCATTGCCCACAAAGGCATCTTGGTGATTGCCTGGATATATAAACAGACACATATATTTGTTTAATCAAATTAATATTTTAGTTTGTCTACAAAATTAATACTATACACAACTTCATTAATAACAAAATGTTCAGATACCACAAGGCTCAATGGGTAGCTGTACTTCAACTTACACCGAGCTGTGCCCACATCTGGTTTAACAAAGGCTGTGGTATGTACTGTCCTGCCTGTCTTGCTACTTAAGTAGTAGTAGCGGGTCTCCTCTCTCACACTAACACTTCTGCCTTGGACAGGCAACCAAGACAGCTCTATACAGTGTGGCCATGATAGACGTGCTTAAACCTTAACGGGATAGAAGCCCGTAAATAAGTTATAACTAACTAACTGATTGTGGCAGCCATCTTCAAACTCGGGAATGTGAATTTAACATCATCTATCAGATGGCCAATCCCAAATCAAAGTTTAATTGGCAATAAATATTGTTTAAACCATCTATGAGAATTAATGTTAAGTACCCTCTCTCTGGTATAGAATGACTTGTTGTAACATGAACTATGAGAATTAATGTTAAGTACCCTCTCTCTGGTATAGAACGACTTGTTGAAGGCCAGCTTGTGCGAGTTTAGGCTGCTGTACAAGATCTCCCACTGCTGTTCAGCTGCTGATCTCAGCGTTTTGTAGTCGCTATTGGCAATGATCCCAGACAACACTCTCACCATCTGAACTGTCATGCCGGCCACGATTCGCAATTTTCTATACACCTGAGGACATAATCAATAGTAATCAAAACACGTCATCGTATACACAATCATGTGTCAATCGATGTGTATGTGAAAGTTGAAATCAGAAACTAAACTATGCAATAGATAAGGATTTGTGTAAATTTTATCACGTGACTAGCATCGAAATTTAATTATATGTACAATTTTACTATAGGCCATGTGACCCAACTTACTGAATAAATAGTTGTTTGTTTGTTTGATATTTATTATCGACATGCACACAAATGATATTATATAGCTGCAGCAACATAAACATAGTTGCTATTGTTGTTGACGATTAGTGGTTTCCAGTTCAGTATAATTCAGAATCGCCATGTGAAATTTATTATCAATGTTTAATAGACAAGAGTATACATGTTCAATAGAAACATGCATAAGGTTATTAAAAATAATATATTATTACGTTGAATAGAACACGTCAAAATCTATAACACTATTGCAGGCATACACCACTGTGATCAACAGATTCATTCATGAGACATAATCGCAAAGCACATAGGGTGGCGTCCGTTTTAAAACTGTCGACTTTTAATACAATATATTGCAATATCTAACAGTTATTCATGTTGTTTCTGCTTGGTTTAGTCCTAGTATGAATCTAGTCTATGATATGGGGGTGGACAGCAAAACACCCATGACAAACAGAGACATATTTCAATATCTGAAGTCATTCATGTTGTTTCTGCTTGATTTAGTCCTGGTATTAATCTAATCTATGATATGGGGGTGGAGAGCAAAACACCCATGACAAACAGAGACTTGTAATCATAACAATAAAAACGACAAACTCATATAATCAGCTGACTTTGTCGACATGATTTTGTCTTCCACTAGTCGTTGACTGATGAATCATTGTGCTCTAAGAGGTATCGTGAAACAAACAAACTATATCATTATTTTATAACACTTTTCAATTATTACTACATACTTACTCGTGATTGTTCGTTAGTAATATTCTTTTCGTTGCTGTTGTTTCTCGTGTAACGTTTTCGTCGACTCGACGTACCTCTAGCTTTCACCGTAGATGATGTCTTGCTACCAAACGTTACTATCTCCAGCAACGTTCTCCTGCTGGTCTTGGTTTCTGATACAGTGTGAGTCCTGGTGGCTTGTTGCTGGTTGTTTTGTCGATGTTGTAACTTACGTTCCGTTGCTGTTTGACTGTTTCCGTGCACCCAAGCTCTTTTGGCGGCAAAGATGACATCATCCACAGAATGAGTAGGCCTATATAAATGAGTTGGAAGAGCTTTTATTTGGGTCTTCTGAACCTGCGGATAGTAATAAGTAGTTGGCCGACACTGAATTTCACCAACTTCGGTCATGAAGACCATTCGTCTCGAGCCTCTCCTAAAACCAGGCAGCGGAGAGTGAAGCCATCTGTGTCTGTTCAGGCTTCTGTCGACAGAAATAGACGTGGGTCTCATTCTGTCTCGGTCGCGAATTCCCCAACTGGTTGTGCACGCACGTTCTCTGGATGGAGGTGGTGCTTGTAGTTCCTTGTGCATGCATTGGGCGCGAAATGCAACCGCTGTTTTGGCCCGACTAGTACGAGGTATTGGCGTAGGAATGGTAGCATCTCGATTTGCTGCCGCTGCCGACTTGGATTGTTTGTAGCATCCAGTTAGCGGTTCATCCTCAACATCCGAGTCACTGTCGCTGTCAGAATAGTCGCTTTCAGAGTCTGACTGTAGTTGAAACTGACTCTCTATACTCGGTGGATCAGACTCTAGTTCTATATTCACGAAATGTGGTTTTAAAGCGGCTTTTCTTGGAGTCTGTTCGTAATACACCCCTAGTGGAACAGTTGGTACAGATTTTGGGTTGATGCCGCACAATGTCATGACTACTAGTATAATTATAGAGAATAGTTATTGAATTCCACTTTATTAACACAAAGCACAGTCAGTGTTTTTAATTATACACAAGTAGCCCCTCTACATCCTCTTAAACCTGAAATAAACGAAGAAAAACAATCTGTGAGCATGATTAGAGATTTATTTGGTGTGTTTTTACGTAAAGGTATGATGTGCTTTCGACGGGTGCCAACAGTAGGGCAGGATATATGTTCACATCGCTTTGCATGTTATTCGTTAATACGTGCAATCGGACTTTATCGTAAACAACAGAAGTAGAACATCTGTTTCATACCTTGCTATTTGCATATACATATACAAATCGACACAGCTGTATGATAAAAGGGATGATTTCAACTTTCCAATAGTACATTTTCCAATTATGTCGAGCAATACTCCATGTGCTCCAGCACATCACAACGTTTTACATACTTTATGGCATGTCATTATAATTATACCGATTTTAAGAAACGCAATGTCCTAGCCCAGAAAATGTTTAATCAGTGTATAATAATTATTTAGATAAATTCAATCAAGAAGAGATGTTCATCACCTACTCCTTTGTTGAAATAGTCATTTAAAAGAGTCGGCCATCGCCTGATGATGCAATTGTAACTATTAGACATATTTGTCATCATAATCTACTTGATAGATTATCCACTGTCTCGTGCATAATACAAGTCGTAGTGGCGAAGCGGGGCGAGGCGCAACGGGGCGGAGCGGGGCGGAGCGGGGCGTAGCTCAGTGCATTGGGTGTCCGCCTGAGTCTCAATGGGTCGACCTATCTTTCCTCAGGGGACCCATTGGGTTATTTCCCGTTCCAACCAATCATCCACGTATGGTCTATGAAAGGCAGTGGTGTATGCTATCAGGTCTGTCTGGAAAATGTACATAAAAGATCCGTTGTTGTTATTCGAAGAAGAGTAGCCTATGTGGCAGCAAAGGATTTCTTCTGACCAAGTGTCGATATAATCGTGCGTTTGGGATCCATTAACCGCTGATTAATAATCAATGTGTTCCAATGGTGTTGTTAAGCAAACAAACTTTATCTTTATAACGTACTCCTTTATTGCAATGGTTGGTTAAAACTGTCGGCCACCGCCTGATGCTGAATTGTATAACTATTAGACATGTTTGTCATCGTTATCTACTTCATAGACTATCCACTGTCACATGTATATAATAAGTTGTAGTGGCGAAATAGGAAACAAACTAGTCCGAGAAAACTCTGATAGACAAGGGTCTAAATAGACATTTTGCTGGCTGGACGACCCAGGAAAATGTCATGGTCACTTAGGGTTTTCTCGGACTAGAAAAAACTAATGTAATAATTCAACAAACGACAATTCTTACCTAATTAAGAACATTCGTCTATCAGAACGGCATGCGTACATAGTCCCTGTGTTACAATACTTGTGTATATTGTATATCAAACATATATTTCTATGAATTTCTCGATCGTGTGTTAAAAATGGACAGTTATTAAACTAGATCCTAAACGTACCATGTTTGATTTCAGTGTTTCGTATCAACAGTTACAAGGAGAAGAGAGCAGACGTATTTTGAATGACAATGTCGAATAAGCATGCAGGCCTACAACTGTAAGGAACTATTCTATGATCAGCAGTTGTTGGTGTCAATGCTCGGCATAAATACTCATTGATATCACCGTATGTCATAACCGATAGCTCACATGTGTATGGCAGTGTTTACATAAGGAAGATTAATATTATATTAAACGTTTTTCTCGCACCTGACTGCACAAAAGAAGAAAGGAAGCCATATCGCCATGTCTGCTCTATACTGACAATGAGCACGAAGTCGTCAAACTGGTTCCGACAACGTCCTATGTATTCTGATCCATTGACATCACGATCATTGGAGTTAATGGTCTTATTAACACTTATTCTAGGGATTAGATAGAGGATATTAAACGAGCTATCCTGTATTATCAAGTTCAAGTCCCACGTGAAACCATTTTTATTTGTCAAGAGCTTTAGTGAGTTACTAAAATGAAAATGATTTCACGAGGAAATAGAACTTGATGATTACGGGATAGCGATTATATTTATTACTCTACACAAATTTTGTTTGTGGAATGCTTTTCAAAACATATTACACGTTGATGTAATGCTGAAAACATAGAAGACATAGCAGTTCTATATACGCGATATGCGAGACGTCATGTTTACAATTCCTGTAACATTCCTGTCTGTGGCTGGAATGGTTTCAACATCCTAATCAAAGTACACGTTACAATTATGTTCTATGGAAACCCATATATTGTATTAGTTGCAACAAATTATATTTTGTGTATTACTGTAAGTAA
>JAUTCZ010049747.1:0-11263 GCA_032273805.1 Melanodrymia brightae | reverse complement strand
ATATGGCCCAATTTAGGGTCTTTTGTGAACTTGCCCGTAAAATATAGGGCTTTTTAGGGCTAGATCATCAAAATAGGAACTTTTTAGGGCAACCCTTCAAATTCAGGGCCTTTTCAAGCCTGTGCGAACCATGCACTGGCTGGAACGGAAAATAGCCCATAAAATGTTTTTCAGTGTGGAGGATCGATCCCTCGACCCATCCCACCACAGGCAGACATTCTACCTCAAAACTACGTCCCCCTCCCTCCATAGAAATGTATATAATTATACCAGGCAGTAGGGGAGTAGTAGTTGGTAACCGAAAGACACATGCAGCATGTACTTGATAAAGAAAAAAACAATCAACTGATTTGGTTTAAAAAAAATAGATATCTGTTGTCAGTTCACTCAGAACTTTGCAGCTGATTCCTGATATATCTAATTGACTGTTCAAAGTGTTCTGCATATTGCTATTCAATACAATTTGGTTTATTCCAGTATTTTACATTGCCATCGCATCATTATATTGTAGGTTGCGATAGCAATCATATATTACATGTAAGTACATATGTCATGTAGCATGGTTAGAGATTTGCAGTATCTTGGAAGTTGGTATCCCAACAAAACCAAATTTCAAAACCAGATTCTGAAACATGATATCACATTTTGGATACTAAAAATAAATAAAATAAAATAGACATATTTTATTTTTGACTCATATGGTGTTATTTTGAATTGACAGGAAAACGAAACACATTGGCTAGAATTGTGAATATTCAGCATAGTTCAAAATATTGAACACTGAAATTCTAAAGACAAGTTTTTGCATTCATTTTTGGAGCAAAATGTAGGCGTTGTACGAAATAATATAGATCAGGCGTGTCGATTTCACACTAATAATTGTGTAGGGATTTAAATTCATTTAATATTCCTAGGCTTAATATTTTTATTGTAAGTGTAGTACAAAAATAAATTGGACTTTTCTTTTGATGTGGCATTGCATTGTTATGGACTAAATAACATGTCCTTACAGTTTCAATATTAATACATGTATGTGTATATCCTATATGTTTCTGGTCATCCAAATGGCTATCTTAACTTAATGTGTATGTTCCCCTAAAATAATTTGTTAGAATCATGCCAAATTATTGTAGAAAAAACTTCAAGGACCAAGCTACTACTGTATGTACAAAGGTATTGGATAATAATAATAATACAAATGCACCAAGAACCAGAAATATGTTACAAACAGCATTAGATACACAAGCTCAGTGGCATTCATCTTAAAACTGGGTATTGTTCCTTTAAGTGTGCATGTCTGTAACTTCTGACATACATACATGTACATGTATTGCAAGCTGATCCAACAAATCTATAAGTAACAGCTGATTTGATTGGCTTATCATGTAATTTTTTTTTTCAGTGGCTGTTTGTGCAAATACTGTTATCTAAGGCCAAAAAATCTGCGTACTTACATTCTGTGAAGAGTAGTAGTTTTATAGAAAATGTCAACATCGTACATAATGGGCACCAGGGTGCAATTTGTTTTAAAAATTGTGATTATTAGCAGTTTTTCATACTGGATGGAGAATGGAAAAGCAACTAATGGAATTTGATTAGCACTCTTTTAAAATGAGTAAAATGTTTGCATTGCAATCGCAAGATTTTGCATCGCTTTTTGCGATGTGATCCCGGTCATTTTGCAGCCTGAACTGATTTGATATTCAACTTGTATTCAAATGGTTCACACACTATGCTGCAGAGAGTTACTTCCCATATAAATAACACAACTCTGCAGGTTATTTTCTGTATGTTAAAATAATGATGTAGGTTTCTTTTTCATCATTCTTTTATAAATATCATGTTTATTATGACAGAAAAATTAAGTGAATAATTTGTTTATGATTAATAACTTGCTAATGAAATAGCGGGCAACCAATTACACTCTACATGTATCTATGATCATTGATCAGTTGGTTATGCACAACCCATCATTATTTATTTAAACACATTATATATTTAAACATGAAAATGCAATCAAATCCAATCAGTAGTAACTACACGTACATTGTGGTACTGTATTAATTAATACAAAATACTAAAAAATTAAACTTAACAGCATGCTCTTGAGTCAACAGTGTATAGCGTTTCTTAGTTACCCACCAGACCTGTCAACTTTGAACCATGGCATAAAAGGAGACAGGGCCCCAAAAAACAGGAGATTAGACCGAAAGACAGGAGATTCATATTACAAAATAAATAAACACTGAAAACATTGTTATACATATGTTTTGTAGACATAATAATGACAACAAATGTAAAATGAGAATAAAACACAATTTTACGACTCCAAATATCCTACAATTCTTACTTTGACAAAGAATGATATAAAAAATGTACACTCAAAACACTTCAACTTATTACAAATCATGATATCGGAAACTGAAATCATTCAATTATTATTATGTATTTGTTTAAACGACACCCCAGCACGAAAAAAAGACATCGACTATTAGGTGTCAATATATGGTGAGTAGGCAAATAGAACACTTCTCACATGGTTTTTTAAAAGGGAGATAGGAATTAGGGTATTCTTAGAAAATTGTAATTTTACAGGAGAAAAGGAGGAATGATGAAAAAACAGGAAGGTTGACAGGTCTCGTTACCCACGGCGTTAATGTAAAAAATATATATATATAATACTGTGGCTTGACTTTACAAAATATGACTCCCTATGGCTGCAAAAGGTTAATAACCATACATGATTGATGGCTATAAGTATAAACAAACAGGACAAACAACACACAGCTGAATGGGCAATTAGCGATATCATGTAAAGATTAATGTTATGTTTTATATAAAACAAATCTCCAGCATTTGTAATTTGTTGTTAAATCAGGCACATTGTACATCAACTGCCATCAAGTTTAGTGTAGACATAAAAATGCACAACTGCCATCAAGTTTAGTGTAGACATAAAAATGCCAATAATAGTGTCAAAGAAATTAAAATTCAATAGAACATAATTTTATATATATAAACACATAAGATACTATATACTGTTATACATATTGTACAACTAGTACAGTACATAATTATGATACTATACATGTACACACAGACACATGTATATATAATACCGGTACAAGTGTCAAGAACAACTGTAGAAACATTTTAAGCATTTCATGAAACGAGGAAGTAAAATGATTCATTGTTGCACTGAATGGCCATTGTTCTGATTGTTAATGGTTATAATGGCCTTCCATGGAAATCTATGTAAGAATGCATAAGAAATTTGCATGGAGATTATCAGAAGCACAAAGAGGAAAATAAAACTCAAGTGGTTAGAGGACAGGTCCATAAAGCATTGATCAAGTCATCAAATCACATCAAGGATTGTCAGGGTCAAAATGACCTGTGACATAATCATGACAACATTAAAATATAGATCTAAAATTAACTTTGTTTCAGAAAACCACTGAAGCCCATTAATCATTCAGCTAGTGTAACTATACATGTAGCATTGGATGTCAGACACACATTGATTTTAACAGACAGTATGGCATACCTATAGTATATACATGTACCGGTATGCGCATTCTCAGATAGGGTAGCACCTACATGTACCAGCCTTTTCTGTACCAGTCATGTACCACTGGTTAAAGAGAATCAGTCACCATTTTGGAACGAAATCAGTTAGAAGACTTTTTTCTAACATCGCGCTATTGTCTGGAGATGCAGCAAAGCAAAAATGTTTGGCACTAAAGTCAGTGGTTGAGGGACTTTAAAATAAGAGGCCGATTTGACTGTCTGGCATACATGTAGTGAATGCCACAGGTTTACATATATTATGATCTTATGGACATAGTTACTATCCATTAATTCTCACTCAAGTCCGTTGTCTGATACAGTGAACATGATTTTAGTCATAATCGGAAACAAAATTAAAAATACAAAACATGCGTAGACAGGTACAACAAATTTGGATTCTTGTGGAAAGAAATTGAGGATTTTCAGCACCAGTTGTTTTAGAAAGTGGCCTATGACTGGATCTAGATATCTGACACAGATGTTACCATTATGAATATACACTGATAATATGGACGGAGATTGTCATTTTTGAACTACTACATGTACAAATACCATTTTTCATCTTGAATTGTCAAAATTAATGGACCACATGGTTCGGTAGAATCACACTAACTATTTGTTTCATTTTGGACCATATACAATAAAAATATTAATAAGTTTGTTTATGGTTTCTTGACTAACCCTACTTTTTTTCGCCAAGCTTTTTCTCAAATATTTTAGTCAAACATTTCAAAAAAGAATTATTTTTTATGTTTTCAAATGATAGAATACTGAAGAAAAAAATGTTAATACCTTCTACTTACTCTATTTCTTGATCACCAAGAAACCTTCAACGAACGTAATTTTGTTTGACCATAGTACAATACATTAATTTTCTGCCAGGCTTGATAAAGAATACAAGAGGTGCTTAACTTATAAACGCAGATGTACATATATGTATATATGTACTGCAACATTTGCACGTATTATTGTCATGAGATTATGGTCATCAATGTCACTTCCCTGTTCAAGTTTCAGACAATGCATATCAAATTACATCTAAGACAAATATTTCCTGTGCTATCAAATGTGTCATATACAAGTATCTTTCGTAATTATTAAATAGCTGGCCTATTTTCTCCAAATGTGACAAATTCTGATTCATAGAATATCAGGCCTGTTGATGTTTATAACATTCAGGGTTTAATCTACCATACAATTTGGGGCCGGTTACCGGCCATATTCCCCAAAAATGCTTTTAAATGTTTTTTGTTTTTATTTTTGTTTTTGTTTTTACACAGTGACAACACAGATGACTTGGGATAAAAAGAAGTTCTTTTCTTTATAACGTGAAAAAAAACCCCACAACTATTGTTCTTTGAAAAGGAAAATACCCAATTACATGACATCCTAATGTTGACTACCGTGAAAAAAACCGAAAAAAAACCCTTAATTGAAAATAGATAAATTCCCGTTTTCCCCCAATTTCCCAAAAAGGGACCCTAAAAAATGGTCCAGATTATACCCTGACATTGTAGGCGAGATCAAGATACCGTAATGGTAGTACCAGGCTTTGTGTACATAGCCTGTTGCACCGCTGTCGCATGAGCTTAATAAATGAGATAGAAAAAGCAGTGATATTTTATATCACGCAACCACTTACATTTATGTATGGTTTTTAATATTGTTTATAGTATTCAACCCATTGGGTTGTCTTTGGGAATGGGATACAAAGAGAGAATAATACACGAGTGGTCATTACAGATCACTGATCTTACAACAAGTCGTTTCAAAACATATCCAACGAGTGAAAGCGAGTTGAATATGAATTGTAACCACGAGTTATAAGATCATCATCTATAGTATTCTATTTCTTACAAACTCAGAAAAAACAATTTAAATAATGAAATGAACTGCTGCAACTATAAATTCGGTGGAAAGTGATTAAACGTGTCGCGTGACGTCAAACGAAATGTTACGTTATACAGTGTTGAATGAATGAACCCCATGTCAAAACTTATGACGTCGTAGGCAAACACTCGGTGAAACATGCAGATCACTCCGGTCGTTACCCACGGAGCAGCCATCAGAAGTCTCAAATGTTCTTCTCTGATGCCTATTACAGATGACCTATGTGAGACCATAACATTTCAGCCACTTATACATCATGATAGAATTAAAAACATGTCTGCTGATTTTAATATCCGAAACCAGAATATGCCGAGTTCGTCGGCTTTTTCCGATAATAATGTTCACTCACAAACAGACATTGCGCTTGCCTACATATAAATTCACAACCAATGCTATTTGACATGATGTAGTTTTTTTGTTGTTTATAAATTTGGATGCCAGATATTGAGTTTGGATACCAGATTTTAAATGCCAGTATCCAACATGGATACCTTGAATTTTTTTTTATTTCGAACCCTGTTAACACTAACTTCTGTGCTAGACAGGCAGTCGAGGAAAATGGACTGTGTGACCATGACAGACATGCTTGAACCTTAATTGGATATAAGCACATAAATAAGTTATAACTAACTAACTATAGGTGGCACTCATAGAAGGTTCCAAACATTGATCCACGACTGATCCATCAAAGACCATGGTGTGTGCTATCTTGTGTGTGGGAAAGTGCGCAGAAGACATCACTTGCTGTTATTCGAAGAAGTGTAACCTATGTGGCAGCAGCGGGCTTCCTCTGTGACTAAGTGTCGATATTATAACAGCTGATTAATAACCAATGTGTTCCAGTCGTGTTGTTAAACAAACTTGATCTTTTATCATAGAAGGTTCGACTGTATAATGCAGGCTGGGTCATTTAGTCCCTTTTAGTACTGCAGTACAAGTGCATGATTTGAATGCCTTCAATGATTCCTTTCATGATTTGAAAGCATGCAATGATTCCTTGAAATAACTTACACATACTGTTCAAGTCTGTGATTACAAAGATTTGTCTGCACTAATGAAGCATATTATAATTATTTTACACATACTGCCATGTTTGTATTCTATGTGAATTATAGGTAATGTCAGACAAATCTGTGTAATCGCCGACTTGGACTTACCTCAATACACGCTATCAGTTTTAGCATGAGTGCACAATCGTTCTTGAACTTTATAATTATATCATGTCGCGATATTCTGAACCGTTTCTCAATTCGGAAACATCATAAGTCGTAATATCGAAATTCAGACATATAGTTTTGTTTTGATTTTTTTTATTGATTAAACCAATGGGATCGCACAACAGGCAGAGCCTATACAGGTGCTCTCAAAAATATATATAGTTCTATTGCCTGTGGTTCGATAGGTCAACAGATCAATCCTCCTAAGTTTATTTCTTGTTATTAAGAGAGAATGTCATTGTTATCATGGTTAAGTTCAAACCCTATAACCACTATACATGTATAAAGTATGACAACAATGATTGAATGCAATAGTCGGTCTCTGTTAAGATTTGAACCACCGGCTGTTGGTTTAACAGTCTTAATGTCTTTCTACAGGACCATGTACATCTGTTAGCAACTGAAGCATTGTTCCGGAGCCGTCAATCAATCGGTGATGATGAAAGAACAATTAGGATTGTATTGCTAATCTACATATTCTATACTATTAACGTATTAATGTAATAACTACTTGGCTAACGTTACTGACCTAATTGTTGCAGCAAACGGAAACGATTATGGAAAGGCTGTCCTAATTGTTTGTTTAATTGAATTGGGGGTTTTGGATTGCAATAAGCTAACATGGAAAGGATCCATTTTTCAAGATCTTGTTTCACTGACCGGAACTGCTAGAGTCTGATTAATACTACTTCATCAGAAAAACTCGAGAATGTTTATAAAATAATTATATCGAAGGTATAGAAGACAACAGAATCTTGACACAGTAATGATAACCCCTGAAATACCAGGCCCATAATAAAGATAAAGTTTGTTTAACGACACCATTGGAACACATTGATTATTTAAATCAGCAGTTATTGGATGTCAAACGCAGTTATGTTGACACTTCGTCACAGAGGAAAACCACTGTGCCACATATGCTACTCTTCTTTGAATAACAGCAAGGGATCTTGTATGTGCATTTTCCTATAGACAGGATAACACATACCACAGCCTTTGATAGACCAGTCATGTATCACTGATTGGAATAGGTAATAACCCTACGAGTCCCCGGATGTAGATAGATCCTTCGACCCATCGAGCCTCCAGCAGGCATTCTAGCACTGTGCTACATCCCACTCCTAGACCCATAGGCGTATCAATCGTACAGACCTTAGGGAATTGAAAATGTATGTAGCCTATTTATTTCAAATACTATTAACCCATTTCACTTTGAATTACCCATTAATAAAGAACTTGTCATTTCAAATATGCAACCAGACACCGTAGCGCAGTGGTTAGCACATCAAACTTAAGACTGGTAGGTACTGGGTTCGAATCCCCTTCATGACATGTGGGATTTTAGATCCCAACACCGACTCCAATCCAGAGTAAGTGCTCCACAAACCTCAAAGGATAAGTGTACTACAGCTTACATCAGTTGTGAACACTGGTCTGTCGATCTAACAAAGGCTGTGGTATGTACTGTGCTGTCTGTCTTATTAAATAGGAGTAGCAGGTTTCCTCTTATACTAACACTAACTTCTGTTTATTATTTAATCAAATACAATGCTATTGGTTATTAATTAATATTTCATTAAATTATAATATTCAACGTATATATGTAGTAATTAATTAATTAATTAATTTGACATTAAACCCCCACCCAGGGTCTGCTATGTTCGTATTAAAACCCCCACCCAGGGTCTGCTAGGTTCGTATTAAAACCCCCACCCAGAGTCTGCTAGGTTCATTGTTCATGTTAGAAACCCCATCCATGTCCAGACAAGGCTACGCCCCTGATTGCCCTATCTACAGATTCTATTACTGGGCTAATGTGTTTTCCTGTCAATAAAGAAACTATTATATCAGCTGGCTCCAGGTTAACTGCAAGCTGAGAAATAATTCCACTTAATTTGATTAGTAATCTGACCGACTGACAGCAATTGCAAGACAACATATTTTCATTTAATATTTAGATCATATATCACCTACACGTACATATCCTGAGTCATTTAATATTTAGATCATATATTACCTACATATCCTGACCTGTTATGTGTATGACAGAATTCCTGTTAATTCGATATTAACACTGACAAATTGGCACCAATTGCCAGACAATGATTATTTCATAGAATATTGAGGTCAAATATTACCTACATCTTCTGACCTGTTAGTGTATGACAAAGAATTGCAGTCAATTCGATTACTGACCGACTACCAGCAATTGCCAGACAATGATTACTAGTATTTCATAGAATATTGAGATCATGTATTATTTACATACATGTATTTTGACTGGTTACTGTGTATGATAAAGAATGCCAATTATATATCGCTATTAACACTGTCTGAGTGGCAGCAATTGCAGGGCATTATTTATTTCATTGAATATTGAGATCACGTGTTACCTACGTCTTCTGACTTGTTACTTGTATGACAAAGAATTCCAGTCAATTTGATATTAATACTGACCGACTAGCAGCAATTGCCAGGCAATGGTTATTTAATTGAATATTGAGATCATGTATTATTTACATAGGCCTACATGTATTTTGACTGGTTACATGTGTATGATAAAGAACGCCAATTATATATCGCTATTAACATTGACCGACTAGCAGCAATTGCAGGGCATTGTTTATTTCATTGAATATTGAGATCATATATCACCTACATATCCTCACTTGTTACTTGTATGACAAAGAATTCCAGTCAAGTCGATATTAACACTGACTGATTGGCAGCAATTGCAGGGTATTGTTTATTTCGTTTGATATTGAGATCATGTATTACTTACATATTCTGGCCTGTTATGTGTATGACAAAGAATTCCAGTTAATTCAATATTAATACTGACAGATTGGGAGCAAATGCAGGGCAACGTTTATTTCATTGAATACTGAGGTTAGATATTACCTGTAGTGTGTCCCACGTGATTTGTAGTATGTTTTTCGTAGATAACTTTAGTTTCGTTTAACGTAGAGAAAAAAGATAAACATTTTTGAAAATATAAAAAAAATGTTCTATTTGTGTGTGCAAATTACATAACTTTAGGTTGGCAAATAAAAATATTGTAATGCAAATACATGTATTCAGAAAAATCCATCGTCTGGAAAGAAAATGGCGGATTTTTTAGATTTTGTTTATGTATGCATTACAATAATTTATTATTTTTATTTGTTAACCTAAAGTTATACAATTTGAACACAACAAGGGGACTTTTCAGAAAAATCCGCCATTTTAAATGGCCGGCGATGGATTTTTCTGAAGATGTTTTGTATGTATTTGCATTACAAATATTTCTATTTGTTAACCGAATGTTATATAATTTGGATACAAAAATAGGACTTTATTTTGTTTACCATTTTTCTCTACGTTAAACGAAACTAATGTTATCTACAAATGTTTTGACACGAAGTATATGTCTCTATTATGTATTTTGTCCAGGCCAATATTATTTTGTTTCTGTGTTTTGTTTCTCACCGATGAACCGTTTAAGGCTCAAAGTAATAAAGAATTGAATTGAATTGAATCTATGGACCAACTCCGAAATCTGCAAAATACAAAATAGAATAATATTATTAACATTTCATTATTTTCTTACTTCGTCATATTCGAATGAACGAATGAATCATTGTTTCACGCCACACCAGCACTACAACATACATCGGCTATTTGGTGTTAAAATAATTATGGTAATAATGATAAAATATAATATAAAAAAACCGGTGTCCAGTACCTATCAAACTAAAAATAACGATAAGACTAAAAACAATATAGAACGATAACTATATTATACTAAATAAAAAAATTAATATCACAGCAAAAGTTGGGATTTTAAATCTAAGTAGGGCCTACCGACATCAACCCTCCGCAAGGCCCAATGGGTAGGTGTACTTCCACTTACACCGACCAGTGTCCAAAACTCGTTCAACAAAGGTCCTGGTATGTTTAGTCTTGTCTGTAGGAAAGTGGATACGAAAGAACCCTTGCTACTTATCAATTATGAGTAGCGGGTTTCCTCTATCATAAGCAGTCGAGGCAGCTGGACTGCGTGACCCTAACATACGTGCTTGAACCGTAATTGGATATATGCACGTAAATAAGTTATAACTAACTATCTAACTAACTAAATACAACTCAATTTAGTTACTCAATGAATCAACCATTTGAAGGTTCAAGCACGTCTGTCTTGGGAACATCCTCCGAGATCCCGGGTGGACGTGTCCAAGACAGGGGGGTTGGTGGGGGTAATATGACTATGGAATTTAGTATTTAGTAATAAATTAATAGTAATATTAATAATAAGAGTAATAAATAAATAAATTTGATTGCGTCAGGCCTAAATATGAAGTAAATTAGTAGCAAATAGATCGGACAGCCAAAACCAAAAGGAATATGTTTGGACTCAGTTCCAGTCCTTAAGCCCTAGGTTGCACCAGTATGTTCAGAGGTTACCAGTAATTTAGTTACTTCTTTAAAAAAAGAATTTGTCTTACCTCCACGCTCCGTATTCATACAGGCTTAAACACGTCTGGTTTATCAAATTCCGTGTTGTGTGCTATTCTGTCTATGGGATAGTGCACATAAAAGACCCCTTG
>JAUTCZ010049736.1:0-11270 GCA_032273805.1 Melanodrymia brightae | reverse complement strand
GTAGGCATAGGGTTACCCTAAACACACCTACTTAGTTACAATTAGAGTAGGTATAGGGTTACCCTAAACACACCTACCGAGTTACAATTAGAGTAGGCATAGGGTTACCATAAACACACCTACCGAGGACATGTTTATGTTTTTTTGGGCCTTGGGAGAATCCCGAGAACATTGACCATATTATTTCAGGAGTAAAAGTCAGGAGTGTATTACTATATCATTTAGGACCAATTTGGACAAGTTCACATATTAGATTAAACCGCCACTAAAACCCAGACTAATAACATCTGCCGTGAAAACATTGTACATTCAATGATAAAGATAGTTTGTTTGCTTAACGACACAACTGGAACACATTGATTATTAATCAGCGGTTATATATTGCATGTTAAACCTATGGTTATCACATGTTGACACTTGGTCACAGAGGAAACCTGCTGCTGCCACATAGACTACTCTTCTTCGAATAACAGCAACGGATCTTTTATGTGCACTTTCCCACAGACAGGATAGCACACACCACAGCCTTTGATAGACCATTCGTGGAACACTGGTTGGAACGGGACATAACCCAATGGGTCCCCTGAGGAGGATCGATCCTTCAACCCATCAAGTCGGAAGCGGACGCTTTACCGCTGGACTAAGCCCACTTCTTGGTCACAGAACAATAAATGATGTTTGATTACTGATTTAATACACACGGTTGTAGAATCATGTTTGTTAATCTGCATTGAAACCATCTTATGTAAAGTATTAAGTTGAACTGAAAATTCTCAATTTTATACAAAACAATGTTAAATTGTTCAAAGTCGGCATGATATCAAACTTAAAATATAACCCTGAATGATTGAAATCCTTGATTTGAAGCCACTAAACTGTGCGACACGGACTCTGATCAATGTGACGTGATGATGATGTTTTATCATACATATAGTGCAGAGTTGGCAACAGAACGTGCTAATGCGTAGAGTCTGCAGTAAGATTCACAATAAAACCGTAATTACTACATATACCAGGAGCTGTCACAGTTTCATTGAAATGTCACTTAATGCTTTGTGACTGAACTCTTTAGATGCCTTTTGTAGTCGAATTTTTAAAAGCATTTTTTCCCAATAATATTTACAAGTCAGTTTTTATAACACTCAACGAATGTGTCAATGAATGCAGAAGTTATCTCATTGAAATGTCAGTGCGTAAAGCAATGTGAATCTCCATGTGTTTGTTGCTCATTCTACACAATTAAAGTGTCATGGTCTTATATAGAGTCAACCCGAATTGTGTCTCAGTTTTGGAATGTGAAAAGTTTAAAAGCTGTGTTGATCCAGCCCTAACAGATGAGGGTGTTTTTTCAGTGGATAATAACACAGTGCTTTGTAAGACTGTCAAGCTAAGACCAAATATAGAGATTATCAAACCTCTCTTGCTGAACACTTGACTTCAATACGACAATAAAAGCATTTACAAACAAAATTAAAGATGCGAACAGGTTGCCCCGACCGTAACCGAACACTCAGACATCATGACGTCTTTTAGGCTTTCAAGCAATCAAATTGATTATTGTTTCCATGTCTCCAACAAATTACAACTGTCTGAGTGAGGTAAAATCATAATTTTAAGAATGTGCTACCCCGCAATGAATGAAAAGAAAATTAAAAAATTTTCTTAAGTATTTTCCAGTCCTTTTAAAACATGCTGTCTGTTTACTATGTTGTAACATGAGTGGAGGTCATTCACAGTAGGGTTTTTTGTAGGTCAAATAGGATAACAAATTTCGAATCTTTATGTCTATAAAGTGCAATTCAAGTCTGTGTGTAGGGTGGGGTGGAGTCATTGGTTTTATCTAAACGGTAAAACCTCTCCACCATGTTAACAAAATATAAAAAACCACCATAATATTAAATACCTGTAAGTCCACTTTTCTAAAAATTAAATTAGTTTTTGCTGTTCATCGACTTTCCCCTCCAACTTTGCAAATGTAAATGATAAAAATCCCTTTTTCATGTTTACCGCATTACTTTATCCCAAGTCACCAAAAAGTGTCCCTAGAAAAATGGCGTAGATTATACCCTGGCAAAAATCTGAAATGGATTACTTTAAACTATTATTGTCATCATTGTTTTGCAGGAATTGATGAGAAAACAGAAGAAGGACCCCAAATGATTATAAAGAATAATATGATAGGAACACCACAATGACATAAGCATCACACTGATTGTAATATGGTAAGCATTCATACTACATGCACCGGCCTCTGTAGCGCAGTGGTTAATGCATAAGGCTTAAGATTGGTAGGTTCTGGGTTCGAATCCCATTCGTGGTATATCAAATTTTTAATCCAGTACCGGTGCCAACCCAGAGTGAGTGCTCTGCAAGGCTCAATGGGTAGGTGTACTTCTGCATACACCAACCAGTATTGTCCTGTCTGTGGGAAAGTGCATACAAAAGACCTTGCTGCCTATCAAATAGGAGTAGTAGATTTCCTCTCATACTAACACTATCTTCTGTCCTGGCCGGTACTGCATGGAATTAAAATCAAATATGCCACGAATGGAATTCTAACCCCATACATACCAATCTTTCGTCTGATGCATTAACCACTGTGCCACTGTTAAGTTATAACAGAGGCTGGTGATACTGTATTGCTGTTTCTGGTACTATATTTGTTGATAGATGTGTATTGTACTGTGGTTTTTGTTATTCTAGTGTTATTTCTTTTACTGTCCTCCTGCTATCTACTTGTAGTGATCCTACTTTTTCTATATTTTTTTTATCTCCATTCTATTTTTCCTACTTTTTCTTCAAAATACCTACTTTTTTCTACTTTTTAAATATTTTCCTTCCTTCTTTTTCATTGATTTTTGGTTTATTTGTTGGCATTGTACTCTGTTTTACTATACTGTTCAGTATTTGTTTTTGTTTACTTGTCTTAGAATATACTTTTTTTCCTTCATATTATCTGTGTTTTCTCTTTTGAGCATCACATATTAAGCTGTCAATACAGCCATACTGTGTTTTCTTTGTCACAAGAAGTGAGATGTATCAAACATGTGACTGTTGAAGTAATCAACCGGTGTCAGCTTCCGTCAACACCTCCACCATTTTAACCTTGGCATTGGCTGCCATAACCCTGTATTGTCCCAGTATTGTCCCAGTATTCTACCCTCTGTGGCTCGGAGTTAATTCGGAAACAGTAAACAAACAAACTGTACACAAATAGCCGATTAATATTGACAGGAAGAACTGTGATGTACTAAGAATAGCAAGTGTTTTCTGAACCCGTCTTACCCCGGCCACAAAGATGACTGAAATGGCGGACTGAGGACACAAATGGCTGACTGAGGACACAAATGGCTGCAAGTAAACCTTTACTCAAACTGATCGAGTCTCTCAGAGGAGTGACTGACCTGTTGACGAGCTGGAGAAAGAGAAAGGTTTCAGGCAGGAAGGAGCAGGTACAGAGAATTACATAGGATCACATGGAACAACCGTATCATGATTTACACCATGTTACACTTGGCATGATTTACACCATGTTACACTTCTCATGCTGTTTGTAAACAATCGTCTTCCTCTAGTGACTGGTTTATGTTGCCAGTTCTCAAAACATGTCTGTTGAAAACAAAGTGTTTATGACTGACACCACTAGAGTACAATGGTTTGACACATGGTCTCAGAAGAAGCTAGCTGCCACCATTGTCTCCTCTTTCAATTTAACTGCAAAGATCTACTGGGTACATGTATTATATGCACTTCCCAATAGACAGGATGGCATATGCAATAGCCTTTGATGTTCCAGATGTGGAGTCTTGTTGTAATGAGAAAAATAACTGCGTTGTAGGAACCTCTAATGTCGCATCAACGTCTAATGTTTCCTCTATTATGCTGACACTAACTTCTGTCCTGGACAGGCAGTCGAGGCACCTGGACTGCATGACCATGACAGATATTCTTGAATCTTAATTGGATATAAGCACGTAAAAATGTTATAACTAATTAACGAACTAACTAACTAACTAATTGTATTTATAAACATTGTTTAGCTATGCATATTTAGTGATGTGGCTTCTCTTGACAGCATTGATTTGAGAGCCAATAATTATATCAGTATTGCTGCAGGCGCTATTTTGGATGCAACGATTACTTCCCTTCGATGCTTGAGATACATGTAGGCTCACTGCTAGACCTCTGATTTGGACAGACATTCAAAGAATCAACTTTCTGACATTTTGCTGGTGTTTTGATGTTCATAAGTGAAAGTCATTCTAATAGATCATCTGTCAGTGTATGTTTATGCCTAACAATATGGTTGGTCTATGCGAGTAAAAATATCAAATATCTTGCAGGTATAAAAATGAGTCAAAATCTTAAGCAGAGATGTCCACTGTTACTTGTATGTGCATCTCTCTCTTCTAGGTCTTGAATAAAAGGTGTAGAATCTACATGTCTGGGGTGCATATGCTAAGTAGACCAATTAGTTTTTTGTCCTGTTCCAACCAGTGTTCCACAACTGGTACATCAAAGGCTGTTATTTGTGCTGTTCTGTATGTGGGAAAGTGCATATAAAAGTTGACTTGCTGCTAAGACCATGTGTCAAATCACCATGCATTTTAGCATTCTATGTTCTCCAGTTACAGGTGTCGTTAAAGAAACTAACTTTATTAAACATAACTGCTGGAGTTCTATTTCCCATGCCTGGTGTATGTGGTAGGTATCTTGGCTGGGCCTTGTTTGACAGACTGACAATGCAAAGATCAACATTTTGTTGGTTACACAAGGAAGTAGAGTGGTGTTGTTTTAAAGTGCATTGCCCGAAAGGACAAATTTAGCATGTTTCTCTTTAACAAACCTTTAGTTTGACCAGCAAAAATAGAACAGAAATCAATTTACTCTGTGTCGTGCATACATTTTCTTTATATTTTGCCACATGCTTTTTGTAGTCTTGTTACAACCAGATTACGACAGTATCCATTTTTTATTTTCATTTGCTTACCAAACACTTCCATCAAATGCTTGATACGTGTATATATAGAGAGGGCGGAGGAATCACTCGGGTTAACTTGCTCCAGAACTGATATTTTTAAAAAAAAGTGAGCACCTCCCACCCGCATCCACTATTATTTGTTACAAAGTTACCTGCATGTTTTTTTTAACAAACAGTGCCACCCCCATCCACTATATCTGTTACAAAGTGCCTATATTAGCAAGTTTCTTTTACATAGTATGAGAACACAATGCTGTCATTGTCACTACATATTAATTTATGTTTGACTAATGAGATTGAAAATTGATACATTTTGTTGTTTTTTTCCTTTGGTATTTAATTCTTTTGGCCAAAATTGTAGAAACACTTATCTAAATCAACGGTCAAATGTTGCTTTTCAAGACAATTTTTATCGGAACATACATGATTTTGTGAACTATTTTGGCAAATTTTATATATTTTTAAATGCAAATAACCGATAAGTATGTTATAAATCGTGCAAATAAACGGCATTTTTGTAATGTTATAACCGCAAATGGTTCCGTGTTTGAAGAAAATATTCTAATAACCAAATTATTTGATAAACCGATATGCAAATAAGTGGAGTTGACTGTATATATATGGGCGATTCCATGGTATTTGTCCCATCTGCAATGATTGTTTTTCACCATTTTGGTTAGTTAAGACAAAACACTATGTTGTTTGATAATTCAACTGTTAGGAATTTCAATTTGCATTACAAAACAATTAATGAAATTTGATAATATTTGCATTTACATAACAAAGAGAAACAATCGTTGCGGACGGGACAAATACCATGGAATCGCCCATATATTGATTTACATTTAATTGCATGTGCACTCTGTTCGTGTTATTTTGAAAAAATATAATTTTACAGTATGCTGAAGAGATTGTTATTGTTTTTGATTTAGGGTGGGAAATGTGCCGGTTCCTTCCGCCTGCTCTTCCTGGTGTCCATAACGAGCTGCGACCACTGTCACTTCTCGAAGACAACTGCTACTTTTTGCAGGTAGGACGTAATCTGCAATTACCGTGTTACTGCGACACTGCCTCTTGGGTTTGTTTCAACTCGAGCTGCCGTCAAGTTTGCCCACTTCATGTTAACATGCTTAGTTTGAGGGTGTTACTATTGTTATAGCATGCTGCGGTTATTGTTTGACTGATCCATTTGTAGCCACCTCACTTCTGTTGCATGTTTTGTTGTTGTTTTCCTTTTCATTTCCGCAAACTCCCTATTTTCTGTTTGACCTGATTTTCAGTTCAAATGACATGTTGAGACATACTCCGTGTTATGTTGGTCCAAAGTCTCTATCACTTTGGACTTTGTGACACTACAGCACACACCGCCAAAAGCAGGAAGTGGCTGAATCGGCCAGCAATGTGGTCCTAGGAGCGTGGTCACAATTTGCTTTCCAACACCCTTGACAATTAGTTATCAGCTTCACTTTTTTTTCTTCATCGTTAATTGATTCAATTGTGTAACAAGTCTTAGGAGTTACTTAATTATATGGTATTCTTCTGTGTTGAGTTATGCCAACGTACTATAATATCTATAATCATAACTAATAATAATTGTGATATATGTAATGTAAGATATGATGGAAGGTAGGTTGGTTCGAAATATTTTCTTTCTTTTAGTGGTTTTGAGGGAGAACTTATAACTAGGGTTTTGTAGACATTTGCTTAGCTCACCATCAAATCAATATCATCATGCATAGAATATAATTTGTTCTCGTACATGTACTTGGGATATATAGGTATATATAATACTAAACGAGTTCCTGTGACAGGCCGTTTATTTACAATGTGCATGTTTTCAATTGTACATCCCGAGTGAATGTACAATTGCAAACACACGAGTTGTAAAAAAATGGTATCTTGAAGGCACGGATATAGTATTCTATTTATTACGTGCTAAATTGCTCACATAATGAAAAAAAAAGAAATATATATAACATACATGAATTGACAGAAAAACCTATAATCATTTCGTACAGGGGAATTGTGACACTTCCCAACGTTGAAGTGGCAGGTATAGTCCTATTCACAGATCATGACCTCTCAAAAGTGACATCTCCCATAGTGAGGGATGGATTTACCTACCCCGGGTATCCCACCAACCTAGGTATAATAAATTGTGAGTCTAGCTTCAACAACAAACAAGTAGGCTATGGAGAATAATAGAATATGTTTGTGGTTGGATACATGTATAATAGTTGTCTGGACAAATCAAATTTATGTATTTTTTTAATTAATAGCTTATTGGGTCACAGTGATTTAAAAATCCTCTGCTGTGACAGTATGCATTTAAGCCAAATAGGGTCTTTTTTTAATGGTTCATAATATACTTAGCTGAATGCACTCTATTTAAACTCAATCACCAAGTTTGGCACCAAACGTTTCCACTCTGCTGCATCTTCAGACAATACCGTGACCTTAGAAATATTCAAACTAATTAGCTACAGGTTTTGGCAACGTATGCATATGAGACAAATGCAATTTTACGAAATATAATGAAATTTTGACATTTCTTTTGATTATTATAATTTGGCATATAATAAATCTAGGCAAGTATGTAGATAAACAAGGACAGTGTTTTCTCTTCTGCTTATTATGCAAATCAATTTGCATATGCCATAACCTGCTCCTCACCATTGTCATGTCATCGCACTTTATGTGCCAAAATAGTGATTAATTCTTGTCAAATATTTCATCCATCTAGCTAATTGTATTCAGTAGTATTACAGCATGGCCATGTTTGCACATTCACCAAATACCTTGCGTATCCAAATATGATTTATAGAGCTTCGTAGAGTTTGATGCTGTTTTTAACATTCCTGTCTGGACGGTTCCTATTTGTCATTCACGGAACAGGTCTGATGTATTCAAATCTCTAACATGCAATAAAATCTTCACACCTCTTTTCACATGTAGGCAAAATGTTGATGAACTTGACACTGCAGGTATCCATCCAACCAACAGTTACTGGAAGGATTGCATGAGTTACTGTGCCTGCCATGATGATGCAGGCCTACAAGAAATTAAAAGTTTCATATACCATTTATAGGTTACACCAAAAAATTTTCGTAAGGAATTACAAAATATGTTGCTATATACCGGGGTATGTACAGTGACAATATTTGCAGTGGCCGGGAATAATTATCAGACATTTATCATTTAATGATTAATGTATTTAAATGAAGCAGTTTTACGAGTGAACAGGTGTTTCAAGGATGATGTCACTGTGCACATATAAATTCCTGTTAAATTTGGCTCATAAATTAATGAATATTTTCATGTTATTATTCTAATTTTAAAAACCTCTCATGTTTTTTTTCCACAACATGGAATGTTTATAAATAAGGTAAAGATAAAACAAATCTAAAAAAATGTCTTTGTGAAAACCAAAATGGGTTATACAAAACAACTGTTGGGTGAATGACCCACTAACAAAACGATCATTGCCGCAATTTTTGCAGAGCTGAGATGTAACTGTATGTACTTACCACAGTACATGATTTCAACAAGTAGATTTTATCCTGTGACATGGCAACCAGTTAAAAATCGTCACATTATTTTGGGACATAATTTTTTTTTTTTAAATCAACGAGAGAATCAGTTGTTTTTAATGTTTTAAGAGAATCACTCACCATTTTTGTGCAAGAAGCTTGATCATGTGATGATGGAGTAAAGCAAGTTGTATGAAACAAAACTTTATGTTAACAGAAAAACAGACACTGTTTTTGTTTATCTACATAATTGCATACAGTTATTACATGATTCTAAACATCAACAGAAATATATATACATGTATCATGAAATTATGTAAAAGCTTGTTAAGTGTTGTACAGATACCTCATTAAAACCTAGAAGCAAAACGTTCCAACACTTCTAACTTCAGTACTGTTGTCTGCAGATGCCACAGGGAGGATCAGTTAGGCGCAAGAGCATCCTGCAGAGGCACCTAAGGTCAAAACATCTACAAAAATAATATGTATCCTCTTCAGTGGACCCATTGGGTTATGTCCCAACAAGTTATCCTCTACTGGTACATCAAAGGCTGTGGTTTGTGCTGTTCTGTTTGTGGGCAAATAAATAATTTCTTGCTGCTAATAAGTAGGAATTTAGCATATGTGGTGGCAGTTAAATTATTGTGAGATCATGATTGCATCGACATAACCATGTGTTTGGCATCTGATGATTATTAATCAATGTGCTCCTGTGGTGTCCTTAAACAAACCAACTATATATATATATTTTTTTTATGGTAGTCATGCAACAGTGAGTCGGTTACAAACTCTTTGAAAATCTCTTTCCTGTGTATATATATATATTTGTTTTGATATCCTACTAGGTCACATTTTTGTCAAATATTTTACTCTTTTGTCTTCATTGGAATTTTAATTTTATGCCTATATAATTATTGTTACCATTCAGAATTAGGCAGGTGTATATTTTGTAGATGCAAAATTTGGAAATAAAAATTTCAAATGAATAGCAATGTGTAGTCAGGTGAACATTGATGATATCTTGAAGCAATAGAGCACCGCTTTAGATCTATGCATTAATACTGCACCTGTACCAGTCTATAACTTTGGTACTAAAACACAATGAAAGGTTTTCCTTAATCAATGTCTGGCTCAAATGTATTTGTACTTGTACACTCTATTCAGACACGTCTGGCTCTATAACATTTGACCTTTTGTGAGATCTCGCTCACCTTAAATCACAGGCTAAAGCAGCTCCCCATCATCAAAACTGAAAGCCAACACGAGAATGGTTACACATCATAAACTGTGAAAAGATGGCATTTTAGAAAAACTGTTTCCCTTACGAGCAGTTACACTTAAATGTCTGAGCTGTAAATCTCTGAACACAACCAGAATGGACCTAAAAGTGGTTATTAACAACGGTAGACTAGCGAAATTGAAGCAGCAATCATTAGAGGTCAGTACATTTGAATAGATTAGTCGTTTTGTGCAATGAAGACATCTCCAGAGTTTGTGATCACCAAGTGCTAATGTTTCTACTGTTCAGGTGACAAAGGCATCAAAAGGATTACAGTCATTACACTGCTGGTTCGTGTTACGGGACATGTGAGACACAGATCATGTCAATCATTTGTCACACATCATCAAATTTCTAAAGCTTTGTAACATTCTACAACATGCAAATGTTGTTAGGGAAGTAGTTTCATACAGAAGGTGTTCTTATCTTTAATCAAGCATTTAAAATCTCAGTGATTATGCAGTTGTACTGCTCCCCTGCAACCCACTCACAGTGACCGAATGAATCGGCATATATTTCAAACAAAGAGGGGTCTAGAGAAAGTGTGCCTCGTCATATAAGTAATATATCATAGGTTATTGAGTCACTCAATCTCTTTGTTTGACTTTGAAATGCGTGGAGCACTCCTCATTCTGATTCTGCATATAACATGTATAATATAACTGTCTGTCGTTGGCATCATGGTAATGAATTCACTTAAATTATTTTATTTTTATTGTGCATTGTTTTTTTCTATTAAAAAAGAATCTTTATAAATTCTATTCTTGGAAGCTTGTTCTCACTGTTGTTGCTAATTGTGAACTGTCTGCCATGTGTCTTGTAACTGTCCCAATTTCTTCCTTAGATTTGTTCTGGTATTTTCCTGTCATCTTCTGAGTTCCTAGTTTTCTGCTGATAGCCAAGTTGACTCTAGCTATTAATGATAAAGTTTGTTTGTTTTACAACACCACTGGAACACTCTGATTATCAATCAGCCATTATTGGATGTCAAACACTCAGTTGTATCAACATTTTGTAAACTCTCTGCCACAACATAGACTACTTTTACCAAATGAACAGCAAGGCATATTTTGTGTACTTTTGAAGCTTTCTACAGAGAGTATAGGATAGTACACACCATGGCCTTTGATTGACAAGATGTAGATCACTTGTTGGATCAGGAAATAACTCAACAAGTCCACTGAGGAGGATCAATCCTTCAACCCTCCAGTGGACGCTCTTGCACTGAGCTATGCCTCATTACTCTAGCTAGTTAGTTAGTTATATTTTTTTTACGTGCTTATATCCAATTAAGGTTGTAGCACGTCTGTCATGATCACGCAGTCCAGCTGCCTCGACTGTCTGTCCAGGACAGAAGTTAGTGTTAGTATGACAGAGGAAACCTGCTACTCCAAATTGATAAATAGCAAGGGATCTTTCATATGCACTTTCACACAGACAGGTTAGCACATACCACGGCCTTTGTTAAACCAGTTGTGGA
>JAUTCZ010049725.1:0-11270 GCA_032273805.1 Melanodrymia brightae | reverse complement strand
TTTAACGACGCCACTGGAACACATCGATTATAAATCAGCGGTTATTAGACGTCAGACGCATGGTTATATTGACACATTGTCCCAGAGGAAACCGCTATCTGGGCTACTCTTAACGAAAAACAGCAAGGAGTCTTTTATGTACACTATCCTATAGACAGAATAGAACACAACACGGAATTTGATAAATCAGTTGGAACGGAAATAGCCCATAAAATGTTTTGCGCTGTGGAGGATCGATCCCTCGACCCATCCCGTCACTCTACCTCTGGACTACGTCCCGCCCATATCTGGGATCATGTCACAGTGTTACACCTAGAAACCAAATTAAACCGCACAATCATGCAATAATACAATAATTGTATTCTCATATTTCATTGACGATACAGAAATACCTTCGGCTAATAATCTCTATGTACATGTATTTGTCTAGTCCGTTCACAACTGGTAAATAGGCTACTTATGTAAGGACAATAGTTTCGAGTGCAGTACAAGTCTTCAAACGATCAAACCTGATCTAATAATTATAGTAGTATTATATACATACTACGTTGCAGCTATTTAAAGACGACATTGTGAACAGCGACACTAAATCCAAGATGCTTGTCTAGACACACCAAACTTCTTCTCACTGGAAGCATTCAACCACTTAACATTTAATTTAACAGACTCGAATGAATGGTACACACCCACGTTATAAAAGAGACGTTATTTGGATTTATATACTATAGGATATATATACATGTATATATATGTATATAGATCTATAATGTACCGCATTGTTGACAGTGACTTGGTGTACTTATCGTTTATTTGTGCTATCTAATTGTAGCTCTGGATCCATGTGTTCATGCCTATCGATTGTCAGTGGTCTACACAGGATAAGGCTTCAGTGACTTTGTTTACCTCGTGTGATAAAGGAAAGATCGGACTCACATGTCAAGATACGCTCTCTGATACGAGCCTGGGGGTCCAGGTTACGCACGAGAACCCACTCTCACCATGTCTACGGAAGTAACCTTTGCTTTACTCTGATTTAGTCGTGTATATACACACATTTTACTCAAGAAGAACGTCAGTGAAGGAAGTACGTTGGTATTCTTAGTGACACTTTGCAGGTAAGCTTATGCAGAACTATAACAATGCTTAAATTTTACAGATCTACTTGGTTTAATTTCCTGTATATAAAAATATATGCCTATATACAGTAATTGACAGAAAAGTAAAGAACATTCTAATTTAATAGTTTTCAAAATAAAATTCGTTTTCAGTATTCTCTCCGCGCATTCTAACCAATACTTGCAAAAACTTGTTCATCAAAATCGGTCATGGTCGAAAATATGTAATAATGTTTATGAAAGTTACCAGATTAACACTGAATGGTTTTGTCGAATGTTCAAGGCCAGGTCCAAGTCTTATCGGGAATCGTGAAGTCCATGGCAACACCCGTAAAATTCAAGTACCATTTTGAAAAAAGTGCGTGGCTACTTTTCAGTGATTTTTCTTATGGTGTCCTTAAAATGTATGAGTGTGTCTGTTGTCTTTTAGTATTAAAATTTGTTACACTATAGTTTATAAGTGATTGCAATATGCGTTAGAATCTACATTATAAGTTGGAACCTCTAAATGCTATACAGCCAACAGCCAGATAGATATCATTCATTCAATCATAGTATTTGACGTGCCCATACCCAATAAAGGTTCAAGCACAGATAGACACAACCATGATTTTACCTATATAGGTTAGACGTATCTATCCACCTGTCACTAGTGCCAGACATCAAACATGCGCTGCATGGTGTTATTCATGTCCGCGCGTTATTGGTGTTAGCCAATAAAGTATGGGTTTCTTTGAAGATGACAATAAGGAGAGCGTCGTGCTTCAACGCACGGGGTGGTACATAACGTTCGTTTGCAGATTGCATTCTTAGAACTTACAACTATATAATTATATGAACCATGTACATGTAAGTTGACAAGAAAATATATCAATTACTTTTGAATTGTGATTTCTGATGAATACAGGAAGATTCCAAACCTAGTTGTGTCGAGTTACTGAAGAACTGAATGAAACCAGTGTAAAAGGAATACAAGTCCGTAGGAATATAGGTCCGAAACAAGGTACATAACGAACATACTCTGGAGTCTTAGTCCAAACCAGACTTGTATATTTTAATATCATACATTTCTTGCGTCTTTTCAAGCATTAACGCTAGGTCTTGTAGGCATTATCTCGTTTCATTATTTGTTTTGTTCCATAAGGTTACATTTTATTATTTCACCTATTTTGTTACCATATTACCGGACTTGCATTCCTGTCAGACTTGCATTCCTTTTACACAGTTGTCATTGATGTAACACCTTGAGAAGTTAATCTCAAGTTAATGGCCACGGTATAGTATACGTGTGTGTCACAGTAAATAAATAGATTACTATTATCAATATATCACTCGCACATATTATAATGTCTGTGGTGTGTGCTTATGCGTATTGAAAAAGCAGTAGCCAGATTAGCATTATTGCCAAGGATACGATTTAAAAGATTACGAGATTGATAAATCGGTAATAGGTGTTACGATTAATGTGTGACACACAGTGTTAATATAACACATGTTGCTGTAGATTACTAGATTATATAAACTCGACAGCCCACAGCAAAACTCGCGCGGAAACATTCGTTTAGTCGTCTGCTATCACTGCAAAAAATGTGGTTATACATGATTAAACAAAATAAAAGAGTTGCAGGATTTCTGAAAGAAATTTAAATTTCGTAATTTACACATGACATTGATAATACGTGTATATATTTTATCTCTGAAATATATTCAAATTACTATTATCATTAATTAGCTGTTAAATTCTAATATCAAAGTCATATTTGCATACACGACTTATCAACGACTGTAATTGTGGTAAACCATCAGTTAACAAAAGTAACATACATGTATATCTCTATACACACAAAACGTATTACTAATATTTATCTTTCAGCAAAGGTCACGTTGTTACAATGTAACTACATGGGGTAAGTTAGGCGATGCATATGACAACAAACATATAACGTAAACAGTGTTGTGAAGGGGTTCTGTTGTTGGAATAAATAAACTGGTCAACCGTCACGTGTTGGGAATGTATAGAAATGTAAGATTACTTTGATGGGAAGGCGGTCTATGCACCTAGGGCATTGCCCATTCATTATGGTTCTGTTCTTTGTTGCCGATTCTTGATAATTAGACATGTCTGAAAACCATCAATTTTGTTCAAAAAATCAAATTTCAAATCAGTTCCTTGGCAATATAATTAGTTTTAATTACATTGTAACTAGTAGTTGCATTCGTAAACTTAAACAGTGGTGAAAAGACGCTGAATAGTATTTATTCTCTGTAATTCATCCCTATATTTTGTAATCAAATCATCAAGAGTAGCGGGTTTCCTCTATCATACTAACACTAAATTATGTCCTCGGCAGGCAGTCGAGGCAGGTGGACTGTGTGACCAAGACAGACGTGCTTGAACCTTAATTGGATATAAGCACGTAAATAAGTTATAACTAACCAGGAATAGCGGGTTTCTTCTACCATAATTACACTAATTTCTGTCCTGGATATGAAACTTAATTGGATACAAGTTCGTAAATAGGGTCTACATAATTCAAACCGTCTCCATGGTGTAGAGGTTAAATGACCGGGCTGAAGACTGGAAGTTACTGGACTTGAATCCCGCTCGAAGCGATGAGATTTTTAATCACAGTACCTGCTCCAACCCTAGTGGGTGTTCGCAAGTCTCAGTGGGTATATGTACATCACTGATACCATCCAATGTCCCACTACAGGGACCCTGTCTGTCTGTCTGTCTGTCTTTCTGTATGTACTGTTCTGTTTGTGGGAGAGTGCATAATAAAAGAACCCTTGCTGTTTAGCCTCTTTTTTGCTTATTATGCGTTGTTCATGAAAATACCTGCAACAAGAACATGAAAACTGTATCAGCATTGTGAAGATCTATTAGTATTACGATATACAAACAACATACATGATAAAAGTTTTTAAATTGCGTTTTATACGTAACAAGTTTTCATTTTGCTAATGTCACTGAGATTCTGAAATAAACTCTCACACTCATTTACACCTGCCGGGTTTGACAACAGCAACGACTTCATGAATATACAAAAGGCAGCTTTTTTACTTTTATAATGTAGGTTGTTTGTATATCCTAACATAAACAGGCCATCATAATGCTGATACTGTGTTTAGGTTTTATTGCAGGGATTTTCATGAATTATATTAAACGAGCAAAAATAGGTTGGCTATGATCTTAGTTAGTACTTTAATAAATATTGACTGTACTTGCTTCTAAACGGTGCCAAATCAGACCTCACACTCGTGGTCGTAAATCGTAAACTTTCAATTCCCAGATATCAGCATTACATGTCATATAAATCATTGCGCTCGTATAGCAACACAAAGCATGTAGTTTCAACAGAAATTACCTGAATAAAAACCCGACCTTTTCTGATAATATTGAACAACGAAAGCCGCAAAAAAACAACTTTGATATGTATCGCATTAAAGTAATGTTCGATTCAACGTGAGAATTCTGAATTATACATTAACCTCGTTTACCCCCATCCACGTTTCGTTCTTGCAGGATGCATGAGAACTTGGGCTATGAACGTATAATTATTGTACTTGTCTGGGACGAATAAGTTTAGCCTTCCAAATGAGAGAATGGCGGAGAGGATACAGTTAGTTTCATGATTTCAAATTGAAGCAGATCTGTCAATTCGAACCCTGGTACACCCCCACCAAAAAGGAGATTTTACACACAAAAAAGATTCGTATTACAAAATAAATAAAGTCATAAAACATAATGAAATACCATGCAGCACACTCCTACAAAATACAAATGGGTTGACAGGACCTGGTCTGCTTTGGGGTGAGGGGCGGGATTCGAACCCAGTACCTGCATGCGCAGTTTATTCAGATCGACAGTAGGCCTACACCATATATTTTTTTTATTTATCTGAAATTTACCATATATTTTGTCTGTCTGAAATTAGACGCAAGATGACAAAGGTAGCTATTTGTCATTATTTGTATTAATTTTCATTGTTAAAGGGGCTTTAGCAATTTGAGACGATTTCCATTATCATTTTGTTTAAATGAAGTCTGATTCGCATACTGCACTGTAACAGCCAGTTACCCGATCCTTACAAGGTGGGTGGTTAAAAATGTGGATCTCAAATATCAAACATAATTTTTTACAATAGTAGACCAAATATAGTGTTTGTTATAAACAATTTCGACACCCCCACACCCAGATTCCCACCTCCTAACTTCACACCTTATCATATGGGTCAATTCTGCAGCTATCTATATAAAATATGAACATAGTGTTACGACAGGAAATAGATATACATGTACATGTATGTATGTGACTCAAATCAAATACACTATTGTTTGACCGGACATATTCATGACTGCATAAGAATTGCTTTACCATGTCGTCGAGCGGAGATCGATAACATTCCTATAAATAAATCACGTCATTGTATAAATCTTGGAAGTCATAAAGTAACATTGTTCTCCGTGCAAATAGTATTAACCCATTCCACTCCATGGCAAGTTGATAATATTACTGGGCATGTTAATAGAACTTGTTTCGTGTAATTGGATTTTGATTATATAATATCACGAACACAATTTTGTGAATCTCAATAGAAGTGAAAACCGCATTAATAATCCCGAAGTAATGTTTGGCAATTAGTCAAACCATGAATAAAAGTAGCGTGTTCATGATGCATAACAATAATTGTATGTATGTGTTAAGTTAACTCCTTTCTGCAGGAGCCAAGCGACGAAATGCTTAAAAACTTTCTCTGACCGATTTTGGCGCCAAAGGGTTCCGCTTGCTTCGTCTGTAGATAATAGCACTGATCTCAGAACTGTTAGAAACGTTTGGTTCCATGTTTTGGCGAGGTATTCGTATGACGTCGAACAAGCCAGTTTAATTAACACAATGACATAATTATTGACATTTATGCTGATGTCTATAATCATATAATAAACGTATACACGTGATCATAATTTTCGCACCAAAATGGTAGGTGATTCTCTTTAAAATACACGTAGTAGGATCATCGTCTTTCAACAATTTACAACTTTATGTTTAACTTATGCAAAACACAAATTTAACACATCCTTTATTTTTACTGGACCAGTAAGAGCTAGACGTACTTCTGCTGCTGCTGCTGCTTTTTCTTCTTCTTCTTCTTCCTCTTTGTCGACAACTAACAATGTACTAGACACAATTTTGAAACTTTGGAACATATAATTCGTGCCCATAAATAGATATGAAACAAATAATACATACATCCACATCGACAAAGTGTCAATCACGTGTAATGTGTATTAGGCCTATGGGTGATAGTAGCTGTTAAAAGTATGTCTTTCTCTCAGTGCGAGTTGTTTTACTAAACTTCACCAAAGTAGGGCACACACACTTATTCCAAAGTCAAAAATAGTATATTAGTATACAAATTTCAAGTTTGTGATGATATAAGGGAAACGACTATTATACACGTATATATAAAAAAAACATATTCATATACATGTAATATGCCGTTTTAACCACATAAATAATACAATTAAATGAAAATTATAAATAGTGAAATGAGAGTCAGCTAATACAAATACATGTATACTGAACAAGTATATTCAACGTGACTGATCTATTAAACGCTGTGGTATGTAAATATAAACACAATGTTCATTTTAATATAACGTCCTGCCTTGAGTACAGATTTGGCATTGGGTTCCGGCCTTTGATGGCAGACCGTACCCAAGGAGGGGGTGTCTAAACCTTTAATGGATAAGGCACCTAAAAATCTTAGACGTTGATGTTTAATTTAAAGCTCAGACAATGTGTCATAATTACGTCTTGTTTAACACGCAACATGCATAACCTCTGATTAAACAGTGTGCTGTGTATTTCATTGCGCCAATCATTACCCTGTTCTCCCCATGCTTGCTCGTGTCACTGCCACTGGAAATCCTGTCGTTTCTTTCATGGGATTAATGTGACCATAGAGTCCATTGGACACTGTGCTTGCCGTTAATCTGCAAACAGTGGGATAGCGCTGCATGCAGGGTGTTAGCAGCGACTCTTGTATTCACTGTTTATCACTGTGTTTATGGCTGACTTCGGTTGTCTAAATGTGAAGTTTAACTATTAATTACAGTTGGTAAGTAGTATAGAATACTAAACTAGACGATGATAGAATTAGAGTAACTAATAAAATATCCAATTTTCACTTTTCTTCTAATTATTGAAAATTACTTCTGGTTATTCGTGATAATGATTTACTTCAGACATATTTGTCTGTATTTTAAAACAAATCTTGCACATTAATTTTATTTCGAGTATTTATATATCCTATTATAAAGGATTAAATAAACATTGAGAAATACAGTCTTTACAGTTACACACGGATGTCACCCTACCTGCGCATCTAATGCTATTTGTAACATATTTCTAGCTAATAGAGCATTTTTGTTGATTAAAGTTAGCATTATTACTACTAGTGTATGAATATTGAGCACGCGGGTTCAGATTTCTTAAAACAAAGTTTGTTTAACGACGCTACTGGAACACATCGATTATAGATCAGCGGTTATTGTTAAAAAGTATCCAAACTTATACGTTAGGTTTGTTAAACACAAAATAGTTTATTATTAGTTCGGAAATATTTTCGACCTTCTCTTTCTTTAATCTATCTTAGTAATCTTATTACCGACTGAACATGTCCTCTTATTGCCGACCGAACATGTGTCAACACGACCGTTCTGACTGCATTATTCAAAACACTCTACTCTACAATGTCATGCAGTTTGTTCAAATCTTTAATTGCCTTTCTAGAAAGTAAATACACTTCACCGGTTTCCATGGTTTAATGGTTAGACCACCAAGACTGGTAGGTACGGGGTTGGATAATTGGACTAGTATAGTGAAAAGATTCAAAAAGTTCTATAGTAGACCTTCAGAAGCAATTTCACTATATGACGCATCAGACACAGATAATGACCGATACAATACCTTACTTTAACCTGTTTTACGCCTTTTTATCGTTTTGATGAAGACGGTGGACAAACAATATGGCCGTGCTTACGACGGATGGCAACGGTGAAGCAGGACAAGCTAAACTTTCGTAAACACCTCGTATCGTTATTGCTTTAGCCGTGATTCATGTGTACACGCCATCATCCCGACTTTGTCGCAATATCCCTTCGACTCTACATTCTACTGAGATATGCATTTGGCCATGTCAACGTTTTATCGCTTTGATTATTTATATATAAATAAACGCTGAGCTCAATAGAATGATGCCAGTGGAATATATTTAGTGTCACGAATATCTCTATTGTCATTAATAAACGCTGAGGACAATAGAAATGTTGGCAGTAGAATATTTTTATTGTCACGAATATCTTAAGTAAAAGCATAATTATAATCCGTATGTGTTGACATTATTGTTAGGTATTTCTTGAACAAGCGCGTAAATATATTCTGTATGCAATCATTAGTGTCTAATTAATTATTCAAACCTAAACCGATTTTTAGTATCTATGTACCAACTGAACGTTTCATCTATTCTTTTCAGGAAATCAACGCGGGAAAAGATGTTATAGGATTGACATAGGACTACACGTGCACACAGTATGAAAACTGGAGGCATTCTTAAAATCACGACGCCTGTTGACGGCAGTCTGGTGTATTCGCAAGCAGACTACCACAGATCCCAAGAGAACCACATAACGTTCCAACACGTCATGCCTAAACGGAAGATTGATACCTTCGGACGTGATGCAACGAACGCTTCGGATTACTTCCTTTCTGCCGCCGTATACCCCACCGGGGTCCGTGCACCACCTCTAGCAGACTTACAACAAAGGTGTGGTCCTATGTGTAGAATTGAGGATGAGAATAATTACGCTAGTCAATTTGTTCCCTATACAAATGGAGCAGGACCAGCACCTAAAATACTTACCTTACGAAAACACAAAAATGACTGCGATACGAGTACAGAACAAACGTCCTCTGAGCGTATACATTCAATGGACTTGCTAACAAGAATGAAACCCTACCACTGGGACGATGTGAACGGATTAGGAAAGCTTAAAAATGATGTAAGAGATCCCTGCTATATTTACAAATACTGTGCTGATGAGAGACCGTTGAGGTATAACAAGAACAGCAATTTGCCGAGAATATCTTCGTCGCCTCGACCCTGGTCAGTAGGAGAATCGGATCCGTCGAAGCGCATGTTCTCTTCGTGTTCCACTGACAAACGAACGGACACTCCATCGGTTATCAGACGTGCAGCGACAGACCACACGGGATTTCAACATACAAGAAAGTGTCGGCCTTTTAAACCTTTGTCGTTCCAGCCCATTTCTGAAAATGATTTGAAAAAACCGTTGTTAGAAGTCAAACATTTGTCGACAAGAGATCAACGAAACAAGCTGAAAGGGAAAAGTGGATGTTTGTTCTCCCACGTTAAGCAATGTATCCGACTACTGCGAAATCACGATGCAAGAAGGTCTATGACAATCGACAGACCGCTTAAAGCTGAAGTGGGCAGGTATAGACCATTTTCCACAACAATGATTAGAACACCGTCCATAACACCAACCGTGATTGCCCATTTCAGAGACCACAATTCTGCCGAGACATATAAGCAATATGTTGCAATACAAACCCTTAAAGCAAAGTTACCAGGCAAGTCAGCTGGGACTCAGGCTAGTGGTATGTTTGCGAGGAATAACACGGCTGCTTCTATGTATTACGATGTGGATGCCCACCTTGTTCAATCAGTTATTGACAGCAACATACCCGCTGAATCAAAAAAGCAGGACACTCCTAGAAAGAAATCAAATAACTCAATAGATTCAAAAACATGGAACGAATTACGAAATCTCGATCTTGATATTGTAGGAACTCCTATAACGTCTGCCAGGCCCAGACTAACAGACGTAGAGATTGAACGGGACATGGAGAACACGAATCTCTGTAACCGTGTTGCAGAAGGCTCCTTGAAGTCGTCGGATCAGTTGGATGTCCCTATAGGACCGTACCTAGACGAGGAGGCAGAACCTGAAGTTCTCGTAGCGTCCATACCACTGGATGAGCTTGGAAACCCTGTCATTTGGGATCAGAGTGATGAGGAACAGGATGATATTAAGGAAAGTCCGATGAATGTGATCAAAATTCCAGCGGAGTCTGTTGCTTCCATGCGAAGTGTGGAGGATGAGGACAATGTAATTGAGGATGACCCCAATGTTCATAAAGAAGAAAAGGGGTGTTAAGTCAATTGCATTCTCTGTAACGTATGGTGATAAGGATAATGTCTTGTCAAAATAGATCTCCACTTAATATATGAAAACTTTGTCTCAGATTGTCAAATACATTAAAATACTCATTCATGATAATTTTATAATGGCATTATTTAGATTATTCAGTTACTATAGCCGGACATTATGGAAATCAAATAATCATAACAGGATTTGAATTCAACCTGTTCGTTTTTTCTACAGGAGACCGAAGAGACCAGAACACAATGATTATGTATTCTACAAGAGAAAAACATTATTATGTTTGTATATAGATAAACACTCGTGTGGTTCGCACGTACAGTGACAAGCAAATCTCCCGATAATTTAACAATATCGGCAGTGTAAAGAAACAGGTTTTGATGAACTGTTTTCAAACTTGATGAAGATTTTTCTGTAAGAATGTGTTGTAATTTCCTATTTTTATTGAAAATAAGTGTACCAATAAAGGTTTTTTAAAAGTCCTTGATTAGCAATGTCCTGCTTGCCGTGTGTAGGTGTGGCTCCACAGTTCTTTTACCAGTTGACAGTATTCTAATGTTATGATGGACATTCACAGGCAATTTACCAATTTGAAGCATGATATTATTGATACAATTAATGTGTGCTGCAATACCCTACCTTGACAACATTAACACGTTTTCTCAAACAAACGTCAAAGCCATTATCACAGCGAACTGCACACATGTACATACATGCATGTATACATACATATAGATAAAGTTTGTTTGTTTAACGACGCCAGTGGAACATCGATTAGGAATCAGCGGTTATTCGACGTCAGACGCATGGTTGTAGAGGAAATCCGGCTTCCTGAGGCCTGTTCAGAGAAGAGATATTTCGCGAAATATCGCGTGTAATTTAACTGGTACCAATCGTGTTCTATCA
>JAUTCZ010049724.1:0-19895 GCA_032273805.1 Melanodrymia brightae | reverse complement strand
CACGAGACACGCCTAGTAACAGATGAAAAAGTAAAAACCACATGTTAAATCGACACTTTAGTATTAATGCATACTAATATTGTATACCCTATGTTAGGAGATATTTCTCTATTATGGCACCCTTTGAACAAAGTCTAAGAGAGTGTTCTGGTTTCCAAAAGTTGAGTATTTTCTCTGTTGTACATGTATGTGTTTCGTGGGTCGGCGGGTGCTAAGACAGTTCAAATATCAAGTGTGAACGGTACTGTAGCGTCTGGATGCCGCCTTCACCAGATGACATACTAGACAGGTTTTCTGGTTCAAACAATAACAGGTTGAAGCCAATATGAGGAAGTGAGAAGATGGCAGGAATATTTTATGTTGACCACTAAGTCCGATGATCTGAAAATAAAATATAAGAATTCAAACAATTTATTTTATTTTTGCTCAATCTGTTTAAAATGAAAAGATGACAAGCAACATGAATGACAACAACAAAAATCTCAGATATGACGATAAGACACAAGTATAATATTTCTGGTTGCTTTTCTAGAACATTCCTTGCATTTGAAGACACGACAGTTACACACATACAAGACAAAACAATGGACACACATTGAACAAAAAAGAGCTTACTTCACAAATAAAATTAGATTTCTAGATTTGTAGTGATTGAGAAAGAGGCAAATAAACATACTTGCATCTACACATGTACGTTCATTGATTATATTGTGCAATTTAATAGTTTTCATAATAATCTTTATGTACGGAGACAAACCTGACCATGGCCATCAATACACTTTCCATTCCTAATAATAATGACTAGACTATTTGCGTAATCACTATTATATTATCATAACGTTTAATATTGAGAACATGGATTTGTAGTTTTGAACTAGAAAGACACATCCATTTACAAACATACAACTATTCAAATAATATCAACACGTGAGTTATAACTTATTTACATGCTTACATGTATATCCTATTAAGGTTCAAGCACGTCGGTCATGACCACCTAGTCTAGCTGCCTTGACTGCCTGTCGATTACAGAAGTTAGTTTTAGTATGATAGAGTAAACCTGCTACTCATATTTGATAAACAGCAATGGATCTTTTATTGCACTTTCCCACAGCTATGCCAGTGCATACCACGGCCTTTGTTAACCAGTAGCATGGCACTGAGCGGTGTATCCATTGAGACTTGAGAAGTAAAACCTACTAGGCTTGGAGCGGGGTTAGAACCTAATACCTACCAGCCATAAGGCCGAAGCGTTAACCTCTACACTAGAGGCCGGTATGCCATATTCGTCATTATTAAATCTCAATTATTGTGACTGTAATATTCATTCCATGCAGGTAGCCAGATCCACTACAAGTTGTCAACGCCCAGCGTCAGCAAAGGCTATTTGAAAGATTACCACGAATCTCGTTTGTTGTTGAACATCTCTCATCAAAGATCAGTTTGGAATCATAGCCAAACCAAAATCTGCCCTGATTTGGAACGTTTACATAATCATATTCAGTGGCATACCAGTTCTTTCATGTGCGGGTTTCGTTAAGATTAATATATTAACCAAAGGCAATTGTTTTGGGGATCGGAGCTGACTGACAGACTGCATTTAGTTGTAGGTGTCTTGTCCACTGAAGGTTTAGACACCCCCGCCCTGGACACGGTCCGCCATCAAAGGTGGGGACCCATTGCCGAGTCTGTACCTAAGGCGAGAATCACACCGTAGAGTTTTTGACAAAAGTTTATATTGCTTTGTAGTATGACGTAACCATTGGGCCTCTTCCATCTCCAATGTTATTAGAAAATAAACACAACAACAGTACACCCACCGTACACAACGCGGCAGCTTGCTGACCCTATGTGTTTTCGTAGCATCCCACGATGATACTATTATTATAGACACACTCCAGAGTTTGAAGATGGATGCGTCCGTACGTACGTACGCTTCTAATGCTATTTGTAACAGGTTCTGGCTAATAGAGCATTTGACTTTGACATTTACGTACATTTTATTAATATTATACAATATTAATATATGTATATCCAATGTGTTGAAAGTAGCTTAGTATTACCCTTATACTTTTACCTACAATAATTTAGTACAATACAAATTATTTGGACACAATTACCCATTATAAGATGCTATAACAATTCACATGTAGTGTGTGCAAGCATTTGCCTTAAAACTCTGGAGCGTGCCTTTAATACCAATGTATTCAATGAACACAAACAAAAAAACCAACAATTTTGAATAAGATGCTCTTTTTTACTGACTTTTTTGTATGTCTCTTAGATGACTTTATACACTTTTTTGATCGTGATGTATTCTGACATGCGCCTAGGCGCTTTTGAAACATTTCTAGAAAAATAATCTGGGCAACAATAATCAATTTACAAAAGAGAAAGTCCATACTACTTTGGTTTCATTTATAAATTTGTGGTCATATTTTAAGTTTCAGAATATGAAGCTATTATAACGAACATAATAAACCAAACGATAACAGGCAGATTTTAGGTCCACCTGAACTGACCTCAAAAACTTTCTTGAACTTGTTAGTTCTTTATAACAAATCTATTTAACATGAACGCTATATTTAGCATCTAAATCTAATTTTATCACAAGGTTTCAATTCTACTATTTAAGGACACCACATTGCTCATCGACGAACGTTAACTTTACATTCCAAATGTTCTGTTTTAGCTCTTCGATTTGAGAAATTCTTGGTATACGAGAAACTGTCAATGACACGAGTTTCAAATACTCGAGTCAGATGTGTCCCAGTTTTCTAAAAATAAATGTGCTGTTAGGTGATGAATGATGCCTCCCCAACCTTGACATCATTTAGGTTTTTGAGAACTAAACATCATTTTGAACTGAAAAAAGAGATCTCGTGTGAGCAGTGCTTAATGAATCGGGCTTAAGACTGGTAGACAAGGCTCAATGGGTAGGTGTACTTCCACCTACACCGACCACTGTCCAGAAAATCCGTGGTATGTACTTTCATGTCTGTGAGAAAGTGCATATTATAAAAGATCCATTGCTACTCATCAAGAGTAGCGGGTTTCCTCTATCATACTAACACTATCATGGACAGACGAGACAGCTGGACTGCGTAGCCATGAAAGACGTGCTTGAACTTTAATTGGGTATAAGTACGTAAATAAGTTACAGTTAATCCTCTGCATCGCCATGCAGCTGACTTGCATCGTCTCTTTTAGTTTAAACGCTGCGGATCGATTGTTGTTGTTTTTCCCCGTTTTACATACAAGTACGCCCACGCATGATGTAAATAGACAGCCCAGTTCCAACTCTGGACATGATTTTCTTTTAGACTAATTTCTAAACATATTTTGGCGTAATTTAAAAGAAATATAATATAATAGACAATAATATTATAAATTGTACATACATGTAGTCTTAAAATACATTATTGTATACGTTTATGATTCACTTTATATATTCTTGATAATAATATGCGCACATACGTATACGTGTGTGGGCGTGTGTGTGTGTGTGTGTGTGTGAGTGAGTGCGTGCATGTGTTTGCGTTTGTGCGCGTGCGTGCATATGTAATGCTTTCGAAAGAGCGAAGCTCCTATGAACCACAAACGACTGACCCTACTCTGTCCACGACTTGCATTAGTCCAAACACCGCCTTCCTTCGCTGACTTGGAGCAGAGAAGAGGAATGTCTCGCATCACCAGTTAAAATATCCAGCATAACGCGCGTCTATTGCTCTTCGCTGTTGTTTGAGCTTTCTAGTAATTTAGTTCAAATTGTATGCCTAACTGCAGCCTATGAATCCCTACCCTTCGAATTCAATGTTAAAGAAACACAACACATTGCTCATTTTCAAATATCAAACTCGAAGCTATTGACAACTATCCGCAACATTTTTATATTGGCCATAAGAATTTGCGCTAATTGAAATGTTAAATGTTTATCCCTACTCGCTAATCCCATTTGTCCTTCAATCATTTAAAAATTTAAGAAATGGAATCCGACCATCAATTTTGTACAAATATTACGCGAGTATTACACGTATGGTATTTCGGAGCAAAATACAATATTTATCAATTATTTAGTAACGATAATGTTGTGCAAACATTAATACTTTAAAAAATTCAGCCTAATAAATGTTTGGAAACCCCAAGTAAATTTTAACACAATCCAAACCATTTTAATATATTGATTCTATACAGTTTTACGTTTTTAAAGTAGTTTGAAATATGCCTGTCGACGTAATGTTTGATTAAGAGTTATACATCTACATTTGAGGTGACGTAGACTTTTTTGGCATCTGAAATATTAAAACCATATCAAATAATTCGTTGCATTGATGTAACGAATAAGTAACAACTAAATAAACGAAAGTAAATAAATCGTGTTGCATGAATTTTCTTATTACACGTGTAGTAAACTTAAAAGTGTACGTGTGCTTACTTACAGGGTGCGAGGAGTAGCTCAGCGCAAGAGTGCCTGTCTGCGTCTCGATGGCTCGAATGATCTATCCTCATCAGGGGACCCGTTGGTTGTTTCCCGTTCCAACCAGTGATCCACGACTGGTCTATCGAAGGCCGTGGTGTATGCTATCCTGTCTGTGGGAAAGTGCACATAATATATCCCATACTGTTAATCGAACAAGTTTCCTCTGTTACCAATGTGTTCCAGTGGTGTCGTTAAACAAACAAACTTGATCTTTTACGTACATTCATATTACCGTAAATAAAGAAAGCATTCAATAAAAAGAAGAGTTTCAAAGAAAAGTACGCAAGAAAGGATAGAAACACAATCAAGGGAAAAAGAGAAGACAAATAAAGAAAATAGAATATATAAAAAAAGGTTATTTTTACAAATAAATGAATTTTAATAAATCTGTCACCCGTCATGCATTTATCTGACATTATATGATTTATGTATTTATATAAATTGAAACGCAAATTATTTATGAGTGGTATAGAAAAACGAATTAAAATAACTAATACATTCGAGTAAACAAATCTATATACATAGTTTAGTTTTAAGTAAATTAAAACAAGTCTAGCTTAAGTAATAATAGACTCCCATTTGAATAATCAAAATTCATGATTCATTATAATTATACAAACATTTGTTCTTTAATTCTCAACCTTGTATCATTATTAATGTTATTTTCTTAGGGATAAAAATAAATGTAAATGACATTGATTAGATCATTACAAATATCATTTTTTTATTAAAATGGTTTTGCCAGACAGCGGCTTAACCTTGATGCCACATTCACCAATATTCTTCCGTGTTCTTCATTAGCATTTAGCACGGAAAGTCAACAATGGTAACAAACTGACAAAAATTATGAAAACATCGTGTTTGAACATGAATGGCTAATTACACAGACATTTTTATCATGAAGGAAACACGACAAATCAAAATATATATCAAACTCCACTAATAATGTACATAAAGTTTCTTTATTACAAAGTAATTTATCATATAATTTATATAAAAACTTAAATTAAAAAGATACAATTACTATGTGTATGTTATGTGTGTAAAAGATACGTGATCGATCTAAATTCTACGACGTCACAGAGCATCGTTGAAGAAAAAAACGTGCGGCTTGCTTGCCAAGGATTTTGTTTGCCTCGAGAAAACTGTAAGTGGATAAATCGAAGTCAAATATGTAAACAACGAATGGAATTGTTATCATCGTGCCTGTGTGTTTTCAGCGATCATATAAAACAGGTGAAACACCAGTTAGACGACACTTGAGATTGTGCGCCCAAAGAAGCTTGTGTTCCTTTTTCTCTCGCTTGCTATTTGGACTTTACTGTCATACATTGTTTTTTGAAGAAGTTTCTTGGAACTACCATACAAGAAGTTCATGATGTACCAACTTCTAGCAGCAGCAGCGTGTCTAGTTTGCTTGGTATCAGCAGCAGTTCGTCTAGATGAAAGCTGCAGCGATCATGGTGAATTCGCCTGTCATAGTGTGGATCCAACGTCTTTTACCCGATGTTTAGATGGACAGCTCTTCGAGTTTTACTGCCCTGCTGGACTTAACTTCAACACCCAAACCCAAACGTGTGACTGGCCAGAATCTGCTGATTGTACTTACATTCTGAGCTCTTCCGCCGCCAGTTCTGAGGCGAAACCGAAACAGGTTTCCAAATCAAAAATAAGCAAAGTTGTTGAGAAAGTTGCCGGACAAAAATCTAACAAATACCCTTGGTGGCGACCCAAGAATGTTGACCCATCCTCATGGGAGGATACTAGTAACTTGCTGGACACATCCGACTCTTCGAGTGGAGGACCCAAGGTTCACGGACATAACCACGGACAGGTAGCAACTGGAACCGGAGATTCAGGAAACTCGTGGAATTCCGGTGAATCCGGTGGTTCGTCGGGTGGAGCGGCTAGTACGGGCGGTTCATCCACAGGTGGTTCATCCACGGGTGGTTCTTCGGCGGGCGGCTCTTGGGAATCATCTGCAGAAAATACACAGTCAGCTGGCACCGATTCCTCTGAAAGTGATACAGGGCCAGATGTTACAGACAGCGCGTCTGGGAGTCAGCCACAACAAGGTCATCGCCATCCCCACGGAAACGCCATCAGTTCCTCGGCTGACGGACGACCTGATTTTGGGAGTGTTCCATGGAATTCTGGAGGTAGGTTGTTATGTTTTTTTTGCATGTACATGTATGCATCTGGTATAATACTCGTTGGGATATATACCGTTCCATTCCGTGATCCATGACTGGTCCATCAAAGGCCAGACCGTGGTGTGTGTTATACTGTCTGTGAGAAAATGCACATAAAAGATCCCTTTATGTTATTCGAAAAATAGTAGCCTATGTGGTGACAGCATGGTTTCCTCTGTGACCAAGTGTCGATATAACTGTGGGTTTGACATGCAATAACCGCTGATTAATAACCAATATGTTTCAGCGGTGTCGTTAAACAAAAACACTTTATCTCTATTTATCTGATATACTAATAACGTATATAGAATAGTTTAGAAATTCCAAATTACTGAAGAGTTACTGTAGTGTACCCATTCAGTAATATTATTACCTACTTATATTAAAGAGTTGAACATGCTCCATCCAGTGCAGACCGAATCATGCTATGTTCTTTGTTTGAAAATAGAGTAGGCAAGTGATACAATAACATGACGGAAATTAATGTTTATTGCTGATACTTTGTATGCGTGTGCGTACTAGTTTTGACTACACAACTACCAATGGTATTTATCACAATATAAACCGCAGGCAATGCATTAGGTATAACATGAGGCAAAATATTTTCAATACGTGTATTTTTTTCTCGAACTACCTATTTGTTCTATTACTATTTTCAGTGATAAACATGTACGTATATACTAATACTAATTAATGTAAATACGTGTTGAAATAGTGTAAATTAAAATAATTATATGATATTCAACCATATGCAAATTACCGATGAAAATGTTCCAAATAATTATATTATTTTTATCATTTGTGTATCAGTGAAACACATAATTATATAGTATTATCTTTTATCTTTGTTTTCCCTAAACCCTTTAGAGTTTTACTCGTGCATGCTCGTATGTTTCACAGATGTGGTACAGATGTTAGTTAGTTAGTTAGTTAGTTGTAACTTATTAAATTTTACGTGCTTATTAAGGTTCAAGCACGTTTGTCATGGTCATGCAGTGTAGCTACTTCAACTGCATGTCCAGGACAGAAGTCCGTACTAGTATGGTAGAGAAAATCCGCTATTTATATTTGATAAATAGCATGGTATCTTTTATATGTACTTTGCACAGACAGGACTGTACATACCACAGTTGTGGACACTGGTCGGTGTAAGTGGAAGTACACCTAGCCATTGGGCCTTTCGGATCACTCACTCTGAGTTGGAGCTGGTACTGGGATTAAAAACTCCATATGCCACGAATGGTATTCGAATCCAGTACCTACCAGTCTTAAGATCCATGTGTTAACCACTGCACCACGGAGACCGGTTGTAAAGATGTATCGTTACATACTTTACAATATCCTCCGCTAGAGCATGTTTCACTATTTTCCTGAACAGGTTTATTTCATCATAGTAAGGACATAGTTACAATATACAAAGAATATACATATTTCAAAAAGCTCTTGCAAGATACTGGCCTCCATTAGCGCAGTGGTTAACGCATCGGTTTTAAGATTGGTAGGAACTGGGTTCAGCTCACTCATGGCATATGGGATTCTTAATCCCAGTACCGACCCACACCAGAGTGAGTGCTCCGCAAAGCTCAATGGGTAGGTGTACTTCCAATTACACCAGAGTGTGTCCACAGCTGGTTTAACAAAGGCTACGATATCTACACCGTCCTGCCTACGGCAAATTTGCATATAAAAGATACCTTGCTATTTGTCTAATAGGAGTAGCGGGTTTCCACTATGATACCAACACTAACTTCTGTTCTGGACAGGCGGACTGCGTGACTATGACAGAAGTTCTTGAACCTTATTTGGATATTAGAACGTGAATAAGTTATAACTAACTAACTAACTTGTTGGAAGATGTTTAATAATAGTAGTGAGAATTATATTATTTTAAAGAACTTTAGAGTTTAAAGGCACACTCCCTAGTTCGAACATGGATAGCACCCTACTTGCACTTCGTTTGCTATTTGTAACCTATTTCTGGTTAATAGGGAATTTCGTACAATAAAAGTTAACATTTACTTACATGAATTACCGGTCTTCGTGGCCCATTTGTTAACACATCGGCCTTAACACTGGTAGTGCTTTTTAATCCCAGTACCGGTGTCAAATGAACGCAAGTCCGGACGGAATGCAAGTCCGGTTATGTCATAACAAAACGGATTAAATAATAAAATAAATTTTTACGGAATGAAACAAATAGCCTGATCCATAAAACTAGTTATTACCTACAAGTCCTAGAGTTAATGTAAGAAAAAGCGCAATAAAACAATGTGTTTTATAAAAGTCTGGTTTGGACTAGGATTCCCAGGTATGTAGGCCCTATAGCATTATACAATGGGTCGGACCTATATTACAACGGACTTCTATTCCTATTACACCGGCTCCAACCCAGACGGATGCACTGCAGAGCTCATTGAATAGGTGTACTTCCACTTACCCCGACCAATGTCCACAACTGGTTTAACAAAGGGCGTGGTATGTACAGTCTTGTCTGAGGGAAAGTGCATTATTATAAAAGATCCCTTGCTTCTCATCAAGTGTAGCCGGTTTCCTTTATCATAATAACACTAACATATGTCCTGGACAGGCAGTCTAGGCAGCTGGACTGCATGACCATGGCAGACGTGTTTGAACCTTAATTGGATAGAAACACGTAAATAGTTATAGCTAACTAACGAACATTAATTACTGCTAAGAATCTTAATATATTCGTACTAAGTAAAATCAAGGTTAATTTAAAAAAAATCTATCTTGGCCAGAAATATGTTAGATGGGCTTGTTGGATGGGATCCGTCTTGAAGCTCGGGGTGAGTCTTCAATACAGCGTAGAAAACATAATATAAACAACTCTTATTCCAAGAACTGTAGGATTACATTGTAGAAACAATATTGCATAAAAATTAAAGGCTTGCAGGAGACGTAATAATTTGTGATATCTTATATCTCCGGAGATATCACTTCTATAATCTTGATTGTTCAAGAGACCTTTATAAGAGCGGGTCACCAAGAAACGTGACAATTAAAGTTTGTTCTATTTCGTCATGTCTTTAGAATAGTATGCACTCAACTTTCGCGAACACTTGGTATCATCACCTCTTTGGCGGTAATTTATCAGTACGTGGCATCTCGACTTTGTCGTAATATCTATTCGACTCTGCCTTGTGCAGAGATACGCATTTGGTTATGACAATGTTTTTGTAATTTAGAACTGAGTAAAGCATTACACATTCTAAGTGTCAATTTAATTGATGTTAATAGCAAGTATACAGAATGATGAAATGGATACTCGTGTCTTATTTTATATTACATGTACATCAGCACACCATCAATCAGTTACAAACATCCTCGTAAAGCATTTAATATTATGCGTTTATCAACTCGCAATAAATAATGATATTACAAGACACTCGGGGAATATCCTTTATATTGAAACAAATCAACATTTCACATTCATGGTACATACCATTTTTCTTCTTTTTTGGGGATCATTTTGATATTTCTGATTGTTTAAACTATTTTTCTGTTATTTCATTGGATTGGCATAGCCTTCTAACAGGAAACACCTGAATCGAAAATGCCGTATATGAATATAGCAAATATTAAACAGAAAAAACCCGCCAAACGATTTAAATATAAAATAATGTTCCAAAAATGATTTTTTTCTGCTACTGTTATAGCAGTAATATCGTTTGTTTATCAGACATTAAATTGTATACACATGTTTCAAGGAGCCCGCTGGATTAGCCATAAGATTCACCCAAGGGATAAGGACCTTCTCGGATTAAGTGAACAAACAAATCGGAGTTAGAACCAACACCGCGGTTATAGATTTTGAAACTTAAACACACCAAATGACGTCAGTGCTTTCGGCCTATGAGTGACCACGACACACACACTGAACAGCCAACGAAAGATAGCGTACTATTCAAATAATAGCATTTCGTGTACATATTGACTGTTGAAAGAGTGAGGATGTCAACTATTTGGCAGATTCGCTAACAAGATCGGTGCAATGCGATAGATAAAATGCGTAGGATGTCGACAAAACATGACTAAAATTCTTGACGGTCTTGTTTGTGTTCTTATACAATAAATGGATTCACAGCGTAAATGCAGTCATATCCCGCAAATTAGATTGTGAAATAGAGCTGAAAAGAAAATTAAATGAAAACACTAATTGTATAAAGTATATTTTGAATTTACTATATTAAAAAAATTGTTTTCACAGTAAAATAGATATTTGTCAGCCCAAAATGATTCAAGTGTTCGAACAATCCAAAATAAATGTGTGTGATCTAACAAAAAACTTTAACAAAAAACTCCTAAATCAACATATTTAGAAAAGTAGAAAAAGAAAGCAATTATACATACTAATGACTAGTGACGGGTCCTATACAAACGGCATGTTTTGTACAGTTCTTAAATGATAGAACATTTAAAGTGAGGGTGGGATCTAGTCTTTCTGATTCTCACTCAAGAAATGGGTGTACGTTGTTTTTAATTAAAACTAACAGTATCATCCAGTGTTTAAAACCTGGTGTGGATAGCTCTTGAAAGTCAATTGCAGCTTTTTTGTATAATAAACTTCAGCAATGGGTAACTGACAATGGTTTTCGATTTTCAAAATCGAAAACTGTATACATTTTTGCCATACAATGGGTGTCCACTTAGACTCGCAACTGTTCTTGGATAGCAATCCAATTCTTGGATGACAATCCAATTCCAGTTGTGTAGGAGACCAAATTTCGGGCCGTCATTTTCAAAAAGAAGGGCCGTTAAAGGCCTTACAATTTTAAAAGTAATCGGCTATAATTATAGAATGGGGAGATGCTCCGGCTCTGTAGATATTGTGTTAGGTCTAAACTTGATTATGGGTGCATTGTGTATGGATCTGTGCGTAAATAGTATTTTCAGATGCTCGATCCCATACACAACCAGAGTCTTAGGCTCTATCTTTGTGCATTTAGAACATCTCCTGTTGAGAGCTTGTACGTCGAAGCAAACGAACCTAGTTTGGTTGCTAGAAGTACAACATTATCTCTCCAGTATGCAACCAAATTAAAATCATTGACAAGACATCATGCACATGATTTCGTGTTTGAGAATAAATATACGAAGTTGTTTAATGCTATACGCACTTTTGCTCTTCGCGTTAAGCAGTATTTATCTGACTCCAATATTAACATCAATGGTATTTTATTCTTCCACCATGGTTTATAAAACCACCAAATATAGTGTTTGATATTGTGCATCTGAAGAAAGGTCATACAGATGCACGGGCATACAAGCAACTCTTAATGGAAATTAAACATAAATTTCGTTCCTATTTTCACTGATGGATCACCACCCCATGAAGTTTCCGCCTATTGGGTAGCTTCCTTCCCTGGTACACACCTACAGTGGCCACCTGTATGCGTTCTGCTCAACAGTGAGTCGGTGAATTATCGGAGGTCATCCAGGACATGCAGTTCCACCCCATGAAGCGCCCACCTAGTGGATAGCTACATATTTTCAATAGAGAATGTCTTCGTTCTTGACATCATGTCATTCACCACATCATGATGCTTCCGTTGAATGGGTAGCTCCCTGTCCTAGTAATATATAATAATTATAAGTAGCTGTTGAATAATCCCCCAAGTCCCAAGAAAGTATTGTATTGGATTAGATATTGTATGTTGTTAAACTATATATATGAATGATCACTGTGATAATATACAAGTATTGCATAATTATAGTGACGTATGCTTTGACAGACATATCTGTATGTCTGTAATTGTATTCACTATGTATTGATCAGGAATAAGAGTTTTGACACTTCCAACTACATGTGTATGTTGTGTATAAACGTTAATGAAAGAACAAAACGTATTAAAGCTTTCGTTTGGACTAGGAATCCTAGATATCCTAGGTAAATTCCTTTATGCCGGTACTGCAATTTGAAATCCCATGTCACGAATATGATGTTAACCCAGTCTTTAGCCAAGTGTCCTAACAACTACACCACGGAGACCGGTGGCGGTGAACGCACACAAGGTGCTAAATGGCCACACGCCAACCTAGTCTCGAGTTAGATTCTCGACCTGTGGTATTAACCTATAAAACATGCACGATTAAGCCATCCAAGGACGATGATTCAACAGATCCGTTGCGCAACATTTAAGTGACGTCAACGGCATAGTTGGCACAAGGTTGTCGGTTTACTGTGTAGACAATGGCAAGAAGACACGCGTCGTTTCTATTTCAGATTAATTTAACTCGCTGTCGATAGATTGCGTAACTCAGCTGTGGCAATGACAAAGTTTTACATCATGTTATTTTTTGTTTAGATTTAGGCCTAAATCACATTGGGTTGGGATGGTCATTTCTGGTGTGCTTCCATCAGAATGCTATTCAAGCACACCTGTCATGGGCACGATCTCTAACCTCGCCAGGGTTATGTCCACGACAGGTACATCACTTTGAAATTATTCATAATAATTATACCGCTGTATCGTCGTTGTGTCTTGTCTTGTGATTGTTTTTTTTCGTGCGATTGTAGGAAAAAAGCCGCGTATAGCAAAAGTCTCGGAAAATAAATTAACAAAAAGTATATTAATTTAACAATCCTGGTGTTAGTGGTACCAACATGGAATTCAGTTACTAGATTACTTGTGTTTGCATACTAACATGGATTAGCAATCAGTAAAATTGCAACAAAAAACCCACAACACGACTAAACTAGTAAATTAAAGTCAATTGGTCTTTATAACAAAAGGATTATATAAAATCTCCCTACTTTGGTACCAGTATACGGAAGACATTGCAACATCCAAAACATTTCTAAAACGTTGTGACATCTTTTCTGTCACCATTCCCCCTATAATTACATTTGTCTTGAATGTTGCAATCAATAATTCTCTAGCTATATCGAGGGACACGTATGAATACACTGGCTTTATTCACCAAAGGATGGGTATGGTTATCTTCACTTATCGATAGTTCCATCGCATTTCGCTTAATCATAGATTAAAATTGAGTTCTTTGGTGCGTATAGTCATCGTCTATTGGATGTAGAATACTAGTACCGGCCTTCGTGGTTAACGGTTCGGGGTTAAGGCTGGTAGGTACTGGGTTCGATTCCCATTAGAGGCAAGATATTTTAAAATCCCATAACCGGCCCCAACTCAGAGTGAGTGCCCCGCAAGGGTCAATGGGTAGGTATACTATCACACCGACCAGTGTCCACAACAAAGGCCTTAGTGTATGCTATCCTGTCTGTGGGACGTACATAGTATTATAAAAGATATTAATATCCAGTTCCATAACAGACAAAACTGCATCATTTGCTGTCAGGATATTATGGCTCTGATCAACCTTCTGAAAACACCCTATTATATGCTTTATAATTCGCAATCATTTGGGAATACAATATTATAACGTATCTGTAGGAAATAAACCCATTATCTTTTTTTGGACTACTAAATTTTTTTCCAACGAGCTCGGAAGAAGCTCCCCAAATCAAGAAGTTAGCACAGAACAGATTACTAGTATTCAGTAGAATCACTCGGTGATAAGATAAAGAACCATACATTGACAGAGAACCTGAGGACATGCTGATATTTGAGCTTAGGAAGTTACATCAGGTAATATAACGGAACTTAATCATTGTATAATAGTAAATCGATATATTAAACACCTCTACAATCAGCTTTGATTACCACCAATACACAGCCATGGAGGCCAAATATAGTTCCAAGGCAGAAACAGGAAATGATATCGTCTTGATCATGCATATTGGTGTAATAATGATGTCGTTCCAGGAAAACGACAGTGATCAAATTTACACTTTCTGCTAACGCAAGTATGTGTGTTGCGAAAACAGGTGGTGATTTGTCTCTGAATTTGAACATAGACAATTAACTCAATTACATAATCGCAACTGGTCAAACATTAATGAATCAATATTTATAAAAGAGGCCGTTCGTCTAGGTACCTTGATGTGCAAGGACATGGCACACTCTTTAAAGACACATATTTGAATAATTGGACCATGTGTGCGTTTGGTCTGTTGCAACTCGTTTCTGGGTTTTTTTGTATCACAAACGGTTCGATGCACAGGAGGAAGTAAAAACCTGAATTATTTTGTTAAACGTTAGGAAACGAAAATTAAGAAAATATTATGTTAATCAATGATTTAAATAGACAGAAGCTGTAACAGAAGATCGACTTTACATAAACACTTGATGAATCATGTTCCCTGAATAAAGCAATTATTAGCCAAACCGGGGGAAATGTAATGAAATGTTTGAAAAAGTGAATATTTCTATAAATCTGTTCATAATAATTGGTAAACGCAGTCTTTTGGCTGAATTACAGTTTTTTGTGTGTTTTAAATAACGACAGGTTTAATAACTTGTCATGGCTGATAGTTGTTTGGCTTTATTTGATGTCAGGTTTACAGGTTTAAAAGCTTGTCAGGGCTGACTGTTTCTCAGCTTGGCTTGCGGTCTAGCTTACAGCTTTAAGAGCTTGTGACGACTGACTGTTGTTAGGCTTGCCTTGCGGTTTGCCCTACAGGTTAAACAACTTGTTAGGACGGACTGTTTGTGGTCTGGTTTACAGGTTTAAAAGCTTGTCAGGGCTGACTGTTCGGCTTGGTTTGGGCTCTAGCTTTCCCAGGTTTAAAATATTGTTAGGGCCGATTGTTGTTCGGATCTTTTGCGGTCTGGCTTAAAGGTTAACACATCTAAATGGCACGACATTGATATGGCATAATGTGTATATCTGTACAATACAAAAACACTTATAAGCACAAGTGAGATTCGAACCTACTGCACCGATTCGTGTGGCACTTGCAGTCCAACGCCATAACATCTCTGCCAAACCAGTAGTTGTTAAAAAACGACTCCGATTTAACCGTTGAGTTGAAGGAACATTGCGACAAAGTAGAGATGCTATGTATTTACGAATCAGAGCCAAAGCAATGGTGATACAATGTGTTCGCGTGAGCGTTTCCTGCCCCAACGGTGGTACATGTTGCCTGCTGTCTTCATCGAAACAATAAAAGCGAAAACGCGCAAGGTATTGCATCAGACATTATATGTGTCAATGATGCGTCATATCGTGAAATAGCCTCTCAATGTGTATGACAGAACTTTTTGAAAGTTTTCACCAGCCCATGAACGGTATAACCCTGATTAGATGAAACTTCGGATCCAACAGTACATGGCTTTGCTTAAAATAGGTATATAATGAACAATCTCTGAAGTATCTCAGACATAGTGCAATGCAGACACCATAGGCTGGAGGGCGGGATGTAGTCTAAAGGTAAAATGTCTGCCTGAGGCGGGATAGATAGAGGGATCGATTCTCCACAGTGCAACACATTTTATGGGCTATTTTCCGTTCCAATCAGTGATACACGACTGGTTTATCAAATTCCGTGGTGCGCTATCCTGTCTAGACTCTAGGGGATAGTGCACATAAAAGATCCCTTGCTGTTATTCGAAGAAGAGTAGCCTATGTGGCGGCAGGTTTCCTCTGTGACCATGTGTCAATATAACCATGTAACCGCTGATTTATTATCGATGTGTTCCAGTGACGTCGTTAAACAAACAAACTTTATCTTTTACCATAGGTTGGGGCGGATGGAATCTTTTTTCGACATGAAAACGTTTTGTTAGGGCCGGTTGTCGTGGGCTTTATTTGTGGTATGGTTTAAAGGGTTACAAGTTTGTTACTAGGTTTGACTCACATGGACTTCTGCTTAAAAATGTTGACACCATATGACATCCTTCTTAAACTCGAACCAGCGGTTTTAAGGCTGATGTGTTAGAATTTGTTTGCAGTCTTGCTTATAAGTTCTCAAAGAGATTAGGTAACTGGTTGTTGTTTGGGGTGGCGTACTGAAAATGTGTATCGATTGAAAGAATGTGTAATAGAACATCCAACTTATCCGACCGAAAATAAACTGATATAATAAAATAAATGTATTCTAGTAAAAGTGAACAGTAGACTGTTCTGCCGAAAAATCAGACTATAGTAAAATTATCCTCACACATAAAATGTATTTGGAAAAATTTCGACGAACAATCCCCTGTCCTAATTTCGTTTCTCTGGAGGTTTTTAATGGGGATTCTGCCACATGTTTATAATCTGATATCAACAACAGGGTAAAATGTGCCTACTAGTATTTCATTTATTATGGTCTTAAAATCATAAAACCGAGGATGCGGTATCCTTTTTGACAAGAGGTGCATCAAAGAGATTCCAAGTTAGTGTCATATGCCAGGGAACACATTTTTCTTGACTTCGGGGACTTCAAAAAGAAAACTGCTTCCATCTTTGGTCTGTCAGATTATTCCGAAGTACTGACGCATGTTCCATAATACACTGCTTTATTGTATCTTTTTTTATTTAATGGAACACGAGATATCTTGCCTATAACACCATTCATTTTCCATTGATCTAGTGCTGGCCTTGGTCAAACCGCGCATTGCATTCTGGTAATGAATCTATTTATAGTATTAAATTATGATGAGTGCGATTAATGTCTGTACAAACATTGATTCAAAGCGATGCGGCCCGAGAACAAACGTTGCTAACCAAATCCCGTGAACAACCTCCACACGGAATAACGTGAAGATCTCCTATGTATAAATAAATACATTCAATAAACACTATTGACACATTGCGAGCGTATCATTTGCGTTCATTATTGAACATGTCGCGTATGTCCTTCAAGCATGCTTGCATCAAGAACTCAAATATCAACAACGACAATAGCTGTCCGTGTTATACAAACATTTTACTTTGCATTCCAATGAGCGTAAACTGTAAGTGTCGGAAACCGGAAAAGTGCACGCGCTATTTCATTAAGAGATTATTTGCTGTATTTGAAAATAACCAAATCCTCTAACACACTAATAACAATCTAGATATATTTGGAATAGATGTTCTTAAGTCCATTCATGTATACACTCAAAATAGATGTGTTGGGTTATAATTATTTGCTATGCATGTGAGATAACAACTGCAGTATATACTGGGCATACTAGACATAAAGTTCTTAGTCTAATTAACCAAATGAATTTAAAGGGGATCCATAATCATTTTGGTGGGGAAAGCACGATAACTTGATGATGTAGTGAATCGCGTACTATTCAACTAAACTTTATGCAGACATCGATGCTCCTCAGTGGAACCGTTGGGTTATTTCCCATTCCAGCCAGTGATCTACGACAGGTCTTCCAAAGGCCGTGGTGTGACTGTACGTTCCTGTATATGTGAACGTGCACATAACATATCCCTTGCTGTTATTCGAAGAAGTGTAGTCAATGTGGCGGCATCGGGTTTCCTCTATGACCACCTATCGTTATAACCGTGCGTTTGACATCCAATAACCGCTGATCAATTATCAATGCGTTCTAGAGCTGTCGTTAAACAAACAGACTTTATCTGTTTATGCAGAGTGATACAATGCGCCATTTTGGAAATGTTGGCATGGCAGGAAAGTGCGTTTTAAATTATCGTCATCGTCAACCAATGTATTGCTTATTGCTAACCGTCTGAAGTGATATACATTTTTTTTTTCGATCTGGTAAAAAGTTAGGAATACGTACAAGACACCTTTCAGAGTAAACACATGTGATACTTTCAAAATGTGGGCGTAATCAATACGGCTCTTTATTCAAAATGTCATCTAATACATTTGGAGATAAACATGTTTTGGTTATTGGGTTCAATATGTCATCTAATTCAAAATGTCTGCCCTCCTCGTCCATTATATTGCTTGCTGCTAACAATCTGAAGTGAAACACTCTTTTTGTTTATTCTACTTAGTAGAGAGTTAGAAATAGACATAATTATGACCATAATATATTAATATAATTTGACATTTTAAAAATGTGGGTGGGTTCAATAGGTGTTCTAATTCAAAATTTGTGCCATCGCTATCCAATCATGTTTAAACATGTTAAACATGTTTGTATTGTTTCAACTTGTTAGAAATAGGCATAGCTCAAAACGTGTTTTATTCGCGTGTCGGGTATTTTGAAGTTTTCGCAAATCACGCGTATAATTACTAGCAATGATAACCATTAAAAAGACAACAAAAATCAATGGTGTTTTTGAAACGCGAAGAAGACATCGGGATTTGGTCTTGTTTTGAAAATCGAGAAAATTTAGATCCGCGAATAACATTTAATATTATAAAAAATTAAGCATGGCCAACAGATTGAAGACCTTGTTCAAATAAAACTTATTGGTTGAAATGGCCACGCAATTATATTAAGCATAATTATATAAAGCGATAGCCTAAGCAAAATTGAATGCCACATGTGCTCATGTGTGTGTGTGTTTTTTTTTATTTAACACGTGAATTTGGATGTTAGTGCCTCATGAGTGGTATACATGTCTTGTGTAGTAACACAGTAAGTTCACTTTGTTAAGGTTCTGAGTAAACAATATTTTAATCGTACATGTTATCACTTTCCAAGTCCTCACTTTCAGATTTGTCACGTTCCTAAATTGTATCAGTCGTTGGTGTTCACTAAACGTACTAATTGGTGTTTTCTATGCATGATTTAGACGCAATGTAATTCTTCCATAAAACAACCGTAAATATGTATTATAGATTCTTCATATTGGAATTTCATTGCTCAGAAAGCAAGGTTTTCTATAGAACAATCCACGTAAATCATGGAGTATTAAACGTTTCTAAAACAATTCTCAGAAATTATATTACGATTCTTCCATAAAATTCCGTGTGATGGAACTATACTTGATTTTGGTGCTTTGTCAACTAATTATGACCTTTCGTTTACCATCATATCTAGAGAAAAGGTTTATGGGAATTAGGCCTACCATATTATTGTACCACATGCCGACCCCCATAGAGCAGCGCTTAAGACTGGTAGATACAGCATTCGAATCCCAGTACCGGTTCTAACCTAGAGTGAGTGCTCCGCGAGACTCAACGGGTATTACCACTTACACCGACCAGTGTCCACAACAGGTGTAACAAAGGCCATGAAAAGTACTGATCTGTCTGTTGGAAAGTGCATAATAAAAGATCCCTTGCTACTTATTAAATAGGCGTGGGGGGGGGGGGGGTTCCTCTCTCATACTAAAACTAACTTCTATCCTGGACAGGCAGTCGAGGCAGTTGGCCTGCGTGAATAAGTAAATAAGTTATAACTAACTAACTAACTTAGTATAAACGAATGTTTTACAGCAAATTTACC